>LR778276.1:5046057-5107938 GCA_902810595.1 Coregonus sp. 'balchen'
AGAACAGCATTAAAACATCACCTCATGCAATACAGTAGGCTATTAGTGTACTCCAAGGCTTTCATCCATGTCAAACCGTTGATATGGGAGGAAACACAAAGCTATTCTGACATAATTCCATGTCCAATAATATTATGTCCAAAAAATTTGTCTTATGTTTTAGGTTTACAGTAGGTTTGTATTGCATATGTACCAGAGTTTCAACACTAAAATCAATTCCACAGTTCCAAATCCCCATATCTTTTCATGTTCTCGTAGTTAAATGATGACTGAGGCCCAAACATATTTAATCAATTACTAGTCTCCTAGGCAGACAGGTTGCCTCCCACAATGTAAACAATGTTCCAGCTGTTGCCCTAGGTCTGGGATATCTGAGACTAATCAATTACCTATTTTGATCTCAAAATATTAACTTTGGACAATTTACTTTATGCATTAATTATCCAAATAAAAACAGTTGAGTGAGAATAAAAGCGACAAAACTGTGTGCTAAGTGTCTTGTCCTCCATGACAACTAACCAACTCCTGTCTAAAAGGATACCATATGAAACTACTGTTACAAACACCATGCAAACAGGAATATAATAAATGTTCAACCATCAACTTTGAAACAAGTCATTTCATATTCAAATGTCCAGTTACTGTATATACGATATAGTATTTTTTATTTTACTTCAATACTTATATAGACTGTATAGTTAAATATTTCCAATATTATATTATTTTGATTGTAGGTAGTATTTGTGTGACACTTAATAAGTGTGCTGACTGAGGATAAACTATTTACCACTATCTAATAGACAGACCCCAGACGTTATCACCTCTCCCTCAGCTAAGAGCTGTCAACAAAACCGGAGTTGTCTTACTGGGATCTATGGGACCAGTTAAAAATAGGTCTGTCCCCGCACTGATTTCAGCATACTTTAAAATCAATTTGGGAAACAACTGAATATTTAATAATATCTCAAATAAACTCCATGAAGGATTCTATATATTTTTATCTGCCCATAGACCTGTATAGTTTTGTGGCATGAATCTAAACTTGATATTGAGCATTAGATGTCAATGTTGGTCCAGTAGGCTACATTTGCTCCAACTATATAATGCTCAGTGGAGATGTTGGTTGACTAATGTCAGCCATGATTTCTTTAATCTTTTTTCACAAAGAAAAACTGCATCATGTCCACATCAATAGTCAGTTAACAACTTCATGAACTATGTGATTTGTTGGAGCAAATTGTAGCTGACTGTTGAACCTCAAAGACAGTGTTGAAAACCACTGACTAGTGTCAAACATCCTTGCCTTGCCACTCAAGTAACTCACACCCTGTATACCCTTCCTACTCCCCAATCTGATATATAGATTTCTTTGCATTTTAGTTTTTGGTTCAATATTTACACATTAATCAGAATAGCAGCTTTTAAAAAATGTTTAGAACATCTATAATATGTCATAATATGTTAGATAAACAATATGCTTCACAAAATACAGTGCACATCACACACAAAATATCTTGTTTTTACGTAAACTATTCAATAAATTAAATTAAATAATTTTATTTTGAAACAATATCATACAAAACATTATTTTGTTATTTATTTAGATAGAATGTATATTATATATCCTATGTTTCTATCATGTGTTGAACAGTGCCATCCATTGCACAGAAACTAACTGTATGTACATATATCTATATAATATTTGCTTACAAAAATAATTAATATGATTAATGTATTATTCCAGGGTTGATTCTTTAGACATGCCCTTGTAAATATGCAGAAGGTAGGGATTCACAGTCATATTATATTTAGCAAATAAATGGCTGTGCCACATTGAAAATAAATTGTTTCTTTCCATCCTAGTACAAGGTTGTGAAGATTTGCAGTGATGATGGGTTCAAAACTATCCATTCAAAATAGTTGTAATTTCACTGCTAATTTTCAGCTAAAGCATAGTTTGTTCATTCACCACACAGTTTTGCCTTTGTACTAAAAAGAGGTTTGTATCAAAAAGTTATTTATTTTCCTATGGCACAATTTGTATATTTGTATTTGGCAAGAATTGTAGAATTCACATTTCTAGACTGGAATTAGTGTAAACCAAATGATGATAAAGAGAAACAGATGTATTTACTAAAATACTAAAATATATCAATGTTCACAAACATTATATATTTCTGAGTGTCTCTATATTAGCAATTTACATTTTCTAATGTAGACTACATTGTAATATATTCAAATTGTTGCCATTTGTTATGACTGTATCAAACACATGGAATTCTGTTTTAGATTATAACACAGTAGTTTCTTGACATCCATATCTACTTTATATCAATATTTCAGGGTTTCTCTTTACAGTTGTATAACTGTATTAACAATAGTTTATGCCACCTAAAAGTCTTGTCAGCACTGGGCCCTGATCAAGAGGAGCATCAGGTACAGCAGGTACTAATATGTATTAAATGATCGGACAAATCACACTATTTACAGGAATCAACTTGGGGGTCAACACCAACTCCATCAGAATTCAGTCAGTCCGTAAACTGACTGGTATGAAGATGACCTCAACCCTGACAACAGCATCCTGGTAGCAGTTTGCCTGTCTCCTCCACACATGTCACTGTGTGCTGTGCCTATGCATGCAGTTATCCTTCCTTCCTTCCTTCAGATTGATATAGACTGGGCTGCTGCTCAGGAGTCCTCAACTGACCTTGTCACCAAGGTGACAATCCATTGGAAGACATGTCGATGATGATTGATGAATTCTCGACCCATCCCCTTCCCTCAATGCCTTCAACACATCATATCGTACATTACATAAAAAAACAAATGCACAACAACAAAAGATAAAAAGATATGTGTATCCTCTAAATAAATTAACAGATTAATAATACAAGTAAAAATAAAATAGACGAGCAATGAAACGATATCCATCCCTCTCTTGCAAGTAACCCACATACCTACAAAAAGAAGAAGAAAAGCAACAATATTGACAGACAGGTCAAGTAAAACACAAGGACTAACAGAACAAAAACGTCTGGTCTACCAAACAGAAATTACGTTTAGTTTGGGGAATAATTTGTCTTTGGGATATGTCCACTCCTCAGTATAAGAAGAAACTCATGTGCCATTTGACATCTAGTGATCTGATAGCCATAGAAGAACCTAAACAGGTTGATGCCACAGCTTTCTAGATGATGAAAGGAGCAGACATAATGCTGGTAGGGGTGACTGATATTCAATTAGAATTTAGCCAGTGCCTTTAGGGGGCTCAAGGGGATGATACTAACTATTTTGTGCAAAGTGAGCTGATATGTTATGAGTGTGTGTGTGTGTGTGTGAGTGTGTGTGTGTGTGTGTGGAGGGGTGTTGGTGGGATGTGAGGGATGTGACTGGAGTAGAAGTGTAGGGTCAATGGAAGCACGGGCCATAAACCATTAAGATGCTAGGTGAGTGGGTGGTGAGGGGGTGTTGTTTTGATTTGAGGTTGTTTTCTCAGGAATAGATGGTGATGACCTCGCGTCCACCCCCACGTACTAGGAGGACCCGGTTGAGGCCCTCAGTGAGGACCTCCAGGAACTCCATATCTGACAGAGGATTAGAGTAAAGGAATATGTAAGTTTTCACAACTGGCTTTCATAGCCTATTCATGCTAGCTATTTGCTATCCTGTTTAGCCCTTTGGTTTCACTTACATATATGACAGTATAAGCCACATATTGTTATAATATCATATAATATAATATGGTAGGCTATAATATGACACATCATGCCAAAGAAGTGATAGGATACAGTTTTCCTCTCCCATGCGGTTCTTGGGTGGTCCGGGCATGTTCAGCAGAACCAGCTTGGCATCCTTGGACTTCTTCATGATGACCTCGTTGAGCCTCAGAGCTGTGTGCATGCGCCTCACGTTGGACTGGTTCCTGATGGGACAGACAGGAGGTGAGGAAGGAATACAGTACAGGATGGATGTTGTGTCATTACTGCTATTTTTGCATGGAATTTTTTTTTAAACATCATGACAATATAATACTTACAGGCTCTCCCACTCCCTGCAGCATGGTAGGAAGAGAAAGACAATGCAGAGATGACTCTTTACAATACTGAAGATACATTGAGAGGTTGTGCTGTGTGGATGACACTAAAAGCCTTTCAAACATTTGGGCCATTACTCCTGAAACTAGCTTTTCAACCGCTGCCACTCCCCGACAGCAACAACCTATAAATACATTCTCCTTATCTTCTGTTTACTTTAGAAGTAGCTGAAGTCCACATAAGCCTTTGGACACAATGTGATTGAAAGTGAAAGTGAAAGCAGACTCACGGCTTCATGTTGAAGATGTCTTTGACCCCGCCCTGCTCTGGGTGGGCTGCTGCGGCCTGGTGCTCAGCCTTGTCTGTCCAGGTCATCTGCACCTCCGACCCGGGGGTGGTAACTCCCCCTGCAGGTGTGATGGGGGACGTGGGGCTGGTGGGGGGTAGCGTTCTTATTGTGGATCAGCTGCACCTGTTTAGGGCGGGGAGACAGCCACAGACTAAGAGAAGGACAACGTGACAGGGTGAAGGAAAGAAAGAGACACCTGTCAGTTGGGGGTGACACATCAAAAACACCAGACCACCACTGGGCAGTGAGTTGAAAGCACAATTGGGGCACTTTAGCAAAGCATCTACGTAACATACTGCTCTGTCATATCCCTTCATTATGCTGCAGAGGAAAAGGTCCCCTTAAAATGCTACACGCCTGAGGACAATGTCAAAGCGAGATAACTGGCATTTTGACAGAGGACAGAGGATTAGGTCATGCAGTAGGCCTAGAGATGAGAAAGGGGATAGAGCGTAGACCAAAGGAAAATACAGTGGATGCGAGAGATGGTGAGAAATAAGAAGAACGTTTAAACAGTAGAATGAAGGACTGATAGAGTAGTCATCTGCAGCTCAGTTGGTAGAGCATGGCGCTTGCAACACCAGGATAGCAGGTTTGATTCCCAGGACGACCCATGCACGCATGACTGTAAGTCGCTTTGGATAAAAGCGTCTGCTAAATGGCATATATTATTAAATTATATTATTATATTACAAGGGGTTATCAGAAAGCAGTGGAGGCTCTCTCAGAGGAGGAAGGGGAGGGCCATCCTCCTCAGTGAAAAACGGTAAAACGTTATATATATATATTTTTTTAGATAAAACTATACTAAATATATTCACGTCACCAAATAATTGATTAAAACACACTGTTTTGCAATGAAGGTCTACAGTAGCCTCAACAGCACTCTGTAGGGTAGCACCATGGTGTAGCCGGAGGACAGCTAGCTTCCGTCCTCCTCTGGGTACATTGGTTCTCACCCCCTTCCATAGACTTACACAGTAATTATGTCAACTTCCGGAGGATGTCCTCCAACCCATCAGAGCTCTTGCAGCATGATCTGACATGTTGTCCACCCAATCAAAGGATCAGAGAATGAATCTATTACTGAAAGCATAAGCTACAGCTAGCTAGCACTGCAGTGCATAAAATATGGTGAGTACTTATAATAAATAATAATATGCCATTTAGCAGACGCTTTTATCCAAAGCGACTTACAGTCGTGCGTGCATACATTTTTGTGTATGGGTGGTCCCGGGGATCGAACCCACTACCTTGGCGTTACAAGCGCCGTGCTCTACCAGCTGAGCTACAGAGGACCACAAGCTTACCTTGACTCAAAGAGAGAGAATGACAATAGTTGAACAGTTTTGAACAAATTAATTTATTCCTAAATGAAAGAGATGCAAGAGAGAGAGAGATATATATAGAGAGAAATTTGGTCTTTTTTTTTTTTCACTTTCAGTTTCACTTACTTAGCTAGCAAATGCAGCTAGCTAGTTTAGCCTACTCAAACACCCTGCTCAAAGAGAGGGATGCCAGCTGGCTAGCTGGCTATGACTATCCAACACAACACTGGAACTCTTCCAAGTCAAGGTAAGCTTTTGGTTTTACTAATTTATTGCCACCAGGGCCCGCTGGTGTAACTGCAAGACTTCTTACTGACTGTACACTGTAACGTTACTACATGATTTTAGTGGGTTTAGTAATGTGTTAGTTCTATTAGCTATGTTGACTATGATGTTACTTAAGCAAATATGGTGACAACGATCTAGGCTGTGTGTAGCAGTTCTGATATGGTTTGGCTTGTAAAGTTTTTTTTGCCTGGTCACATACAGCTGATGTGTTGTGCAGTGAAGTCCACAAGCGAAAGGAAAAGGTGAGAGGTGGAAAGTGCATAGATGCGAAAAGGAACACAACGTGGCTGCTATGAAAGAGAAACGTGTTTACTCGTGATCAGGGGTGTATTCATTTCGCCGATTCTGTTGATAAACTTTTCTTAAACGGAAGCAACGGAACGAAACAGGGATAAACATACCTGAATTTGTCCAATAGAAACTCTCGTTTGCAACTGTTGGACTAATGATTACACCCTAGATCAGCTAGATGCAGGCAAGAGTGTGCAAGGCGGTATTAAATGTATCACTGTCTGTCACCTATAATTTTTCTCTCCACCTGTGTGCACCTACGTTGCAAACTTTAATTCATAGGCTAGGTTGTAGCAACCTCATGATGGGTATAGGGAAAATTTGAGTATCATGTAGTAGCCTAAACCTATTGCTGTTACATTGAACTGGGTGAATGGAATATGAATGATAGTCATCCAATATGCTGCAATAGAAATAAGGCCATGCTCATGGACAAACAATAATTCTTCCCTCAACTTAAACGGCACCGACCGCCACTTTCAAAGAGTTAGGTAAGAGGACACTGCTGTACCTCCTCCTCCGGTTTCTCTTCCACGCTGACTCCAGCCGGCTCCTCACTGCTCTGCTGAGACCGCAGGTTAGACGGGTTCTTACGACGGATAGAACCACGGGATGAATCAGTGATGCTCTGGATCTGTGGTAGTCAAAGCAACAAGGGATTTGCACTTTTAACAGAGAACACGAGTTCAAACATGAGAGTTTGAGTCGAGATATGTAAGTGACTGTTACAACACTTCAGAAAATCACATAAAAGCAATTTGTCAACACTTGAAATATTATAATTTGCTCAACGCAAAGCAGATTTGATGCATATGTTGATAAATCTATAGCATGTGTTTTTAATTAGATTTTAGAAATGCATGACATTATAGAATGAAGACTTCTTTGTGGGAATGTGGGGAAGTTATTGTAAGTGTCACGGTTCAGACAGACGACCAGAGGACCACAATTGCGTCACACCAGAAAGTTTATTAAAACTTAAGGGAAAAGGGAAGTAGGGAGTGAATGAAGGCTCCAGGGGTAACAGGGATCCCGTCCAATGTGCTGGGTCTGTGCCCCCCCCAGTGGCAGCGATGCGTCCTATGAAGCCGGTGGTGGGTGGTCCAGAAGTCCTGGGGGGGGGAGACACAGACACAACAGGGCGGAATGAAACAAGGCAGCAGTACAGTTCAAGGGAAATCCAAAATACGTAGTAGCAAGGCAGAAGGCTGGTCAGAGTTACCGGGATTGAAGAGTAGTCAGGAGTCGTTATGGCAGAAGCAGGTCTGGATCTCCTGGGGCAGAAGAGTATCCAAAAATTCAGGCAGGTCCGGGGTCACACAACCAGGGTGAGCCAGAAGCGCGAGCAAACAGGTTCCGGGTGTGAGCTTTGCAGGCGATCTGACACCGGAGAGCTGAAAGACAGGGCCTTAAATACTGGGAGAGGTAGTGGGTAATGCAGCGCAGCTGGCAGAGTAATTAGAGCAGAGCAGAGCAGGGACAGGTGGAGCTAGTTAGGCTGAGTAGAGAGAGTGGTGAGCAGAGTGGAAGAAAATTAAGGTGGTAACCCGGTGGAGTGAGAGGCTCATGACAGAACCCCCCCCCCAAGGGACGGCCCCAGAAGTCCCAAGAGCAACACCACGCCGGGCGGGAGGAGGGGAGCCGGAGGAGGGCTAGAACTCCTCCGAACGGTCCGAGTGAACGTCCTCATCCTCGGAGGAAGCCGGAGGGCCGTGGTCGGGAGATGGGACAGGTCCCGAGACAGGATCAGGCACAGGACAGGAAGCCGAGCGGGCAGGACGGTTAGGGACCCCTCTGGGGCGGCCCCTACGGATTGCAGGTTGATCAGGATGCCGTTGGTGGAAAGCGGTGATGAGAGTCCTATCCACAATCCGACTAGCTGGCACCCAGGTCCTTTCCTCAGGTCCATAGCCCTCCCAGTCAATGAGGTACTGGAGACCCCTACCCCTCCGTCTGGACCGAAGCAGGCGGCGGACGGTGTAAACCAGACCACCATCGACGAGCCGTGGAGGAGGAGGACAAGGCGCAGCAGGGACCAGCGGACTCTCATGGATGGGCTTAATCTTAGACACATGGAAAGTGGGGTGCACCCTCAGGGAATTAGGCAGTTGGAGCCGGACAGCAGTTGGGCTAATCACTCTTATGATAGGGAATGGGCCAATGAACCGAGGTGCCAGCTTCTGCGACTCCACCCTGAGTGGCAGGTTCTTCGATGACAACCACACCCTTTGACCAACATGGTAGGTGGGAGCAGGAATTCTCCGACGGTTGGCCCCGGTAGTGTAGCTGGCAACGGATCTGAGGAGTGTGGCTCGGGCTTGTGACCAGGTGCGGCGACATCGACGGGCAAAAGCAAGTGCAGATGGGCAAGTAACCTCCTCTTCCTGGCTGGCAAATAGAGGAGGCTGGTATCCATAAACACATTGGAAAGGGGACATACCGATGGCAGAGCAGATCAGAGAATTGTGTGCGTACTCCACCCATGTCAATTGCTGCGACCAGGAGTGGGGGTTGCGTGAAGTCATGCATCGCAGTGCCTTCTCGAGCTCCTGATTAGCCCGCTCTGACTGCCCATTGGATTGGGGATGGAATCCGGAAGTCAGACTGACTGTGGCTCCCAGCAGGTGACAGAACTCCTTCCAAAAAGCGGAGGAGAATTGTGGACCACGGTCAGAAACTACATCCTTTGGCAGTCCGTGGATCCGGAAGACGTGTTCCAGGACCACCTGGGCGGTCTCCTTGGCGGTTGGGAGCTTGGGGAGGGGAATGAAGTGTGCCATCTTGCTGAAACGGTCAACTATGGTGAGAATGACGGTCATGCCCCTTGAAGGGGGCAGCCCCGTGACAAAGTCAAGGGCGATGTGAGACCAGGGACGTCTGGGCACAGGCAGGGGCTGCAGCAATCCGGCTGGGGGCTGGCAGGACGACTTGTGTTGGTTGCAGATGGGGCAGGCTTGGACGAATTCCCGTACATCCTTTCTCAGAGAGGGCCACCAGAACCTCTGGGCGAGCAGGTTGTAAGTGCGGGTGGAGCCAGGGTGACAAGCTAGGCGGGAGTCATGTCCCCACTGAACGACCTGGGACCTCAGGTCTTCGGGGACAAAAAGGCGGTCAGCTGGGCAAGTGCTGGGACCTGGCTGGTTACGGAGAGCCTCCAGCACCTGTTCCTCAACAGCCCAGGTCAGAGCTGCAACGATGCAGGGACTTGGCAGAATCGACACAGGGTCCTTGGAGGGGGTGTCATCCTTCTGGAATTGACGGGAGAGGGCGTCTGGCTTGGTGTTACGTGATCCAGGCCGGTATGACAGAGTGAAATTAAACCTGGTGAAGAACAGGGCCCAGCGGGACTGCCTGGAGTTCAAACCGTTTGGCCGTGCGGATGTACTCCAAGTTCTTATGATCGGTCCAAACGAGAAATGGAATGGTGGACCCCTCCAGCCAGTGACGCCACTCCTCCAAGGCAAGCTTCACAGCCAGCAGCTCACGGTTCCCTATGTCGTAATTGCACTCAGAGGGGGACAACCGACGTGAGAAAAAGGCACAGGGATGGAGCTTCCTATCCTCCGCAGCCCACTGAGAAATCACAGCACCAACTCCCACATCCGAGGCGTCCACCTCCACAATGAATTGCCGGTCCACATCAGGCATCTGGAGGATGGGAGCGGAGGTGAACCTCACCTTGAGGGTACTGAAGGCTTTGTCGGCTGCTGGGGTCCAGGTGAAGGGTTGCTTGGTGCTGGTTAGAGCAGTGAGAGGGGCAGCAACGGTACTGTAGTTCCGGATAAACTTTCTATAGAAGTTAGCAAACCCCAGAAACTGTTGCAGCTTCTTTCTGTTCTCCGGAACTGGCCATGAAGTGACTGCTGATACTTTGGCAGGATCCATTTGGATACTTCCCTCTGCCACTATGTACCCCAGGAAGGCCACTGTCTTGACGTGAAACTCACATTTCTCTGCCTTGGCGTAGAGGGAATTCTCCAGAAGACGATGAAGGACTTGCTGGACATGGCGGGTGTGTTCAGACAGGTTTCTGGAGTAGATTAAGATGTCATCCAGGTAAACGAAGACAAACTTGTTTAACATGTCCCGCAGTACATCATTCACTAGAGCCTGGAACACAGCAGGAGCATTGGTGAGGCCAAAAGGCATAACCAGATACTCGTAGTGGCCTGTTGGTGTATTGAATGCGGTTTTCCATTCATCTCCCTCCCGGATCCGCACTAGGTGGTAAGCGTTTCTGAGATCCAACTTGGTAAAAACAGTGGCTCCCTGGAGCAACTCAAAAGCAGAGGTGAGCAGAGGCAGAGGGTAACGGTTTTTCACTGTGATGTCGTTGAGTCCCCTGTAGTCGATGCAGGGGCGAAGAGATCCGTCCTTCTTCCCCACAAAGAAGAAGCCAGCACCAGCAGGAGATGAAGATGAACGGATTAATCCTGCGGACAGAGAGCCATTGATGTAGTCCTCCATGGACTTTCTTTCAGGAGCAGACAACGAATAAAGACGACCCTTTGGAGGGGCTGTTCCAGGGAGGAGGTCGATGGCACAGTCGTACGGTCGGTGAGGGGGCAGAGATGTGGCTCTTGCTTTGTTAAACACCTCTCTGAGACCATGGTAGCATTCTGGGACATTGGAGAGGTCAGGAGCGGAGTTAGTAGGTACTGGCCGAGGGGGGTAGTGCGGCAGCAAGCAGGCAGGTTCGGTGGCAGTCCTCTCCCCACTCCCTGATCACCCCGGTCACCCAGTCGAGCTGAGGGTTGTGCCGGCGGAGCCATGGGTAACCCAGGATGAGGGGTTGGCCTGGAGAGGGGAGCAGGTGAAACTGGATAGTTTCTTGATGGTTTCCGGACAGACCCATCGAGACCGGGGCCGTGACATGAGTGACCGATCCGAGTAAGTGTCCGTCCAGTGCCCGGGCAGGAATAGGAGGTGTCAAACGGAGGTTCTCCAGTCCCAGTTGGCGTGCCAGCTTGATGTCCATTATGTTGGCTTCGGCGCCAGAATCCACCAGAGCAGCCAGGGTGTGAGTTGAGTCAGAGAGGCGGAGGTGAACTTGCAGCAGGGGTTTGCGGTCGGAGGACTGGATGGTCATTGAACTCAACCGGACTCCCCCTATGCCCGGTGAGCTTCGGCCCTTTAAAGGGCAGGTTACCACACGATGTCCATCACCTCCACAATAGAGGCAGAGGTTTGAGGTGAAGCGGCGCTGGCGCTCTGCAGGAGTGAGAGAGGCTCGCCCAATCTCCATAGGCTCAGACTGATCAAGCTGACCTGGGTGAGTGGCAGTAGATGACAGGAGCCCAGTCGGATCTCTCCGAATGCCGGTAGTAGGTGGACCTTGGCGCCCCCTCTCACGACGACGGGTCTGTATCCTTCTGTCGATCCTGACAGTCAGTGCGATGGCTTCATCAAGAGTGGAAGGCAGTTCATGGGAGACCAACTCGTCCTTGATATAGTCAGCCAAACTATGGAAGAACGCGTCCACCAACGATGGTGTGTGCCAAGAACTTCGTCTAGCCAGGGTTCGGAAGTCGATGGAATGGTCTGCGACTGTACGTCTGCCTTGTCGAATACTGAACAGTTCACGAGACGCCTCTGCGGTTGGTGAATCCAGGTCAAACACCTTCAGCATCTCCTCAGCAAACAGGTCGAAGGTTGCACATGCGGGGGTTTGACGTTCGAACTCTGCTGTTCCCCAGAGTCGAGCTCGGCCCGTCAGGTGAGTGATGGCATACCCAACTTTAGCCCCCTCCGTGGCGAAGGTCCTTGGCTGCAAGGAGAACTGAAGTCGGCAGCTAGTCAGGAATGGCCGGACCTGGGTTGAATCGCCGTTGAAACCGCTCGGGGTTTCCAATCTTGGGTTCCGGAGCAGCGGCTGCAATGACCGGGGCAGGTAACTCGGGGGCAGGGCTGGTGGGCAGACTGGCTGGGGTAAGGTTGGTGAGGAGTTGAATGATCATGGCGAGTTGTTGTTGCTGCTGCTGGAACTGCTGCTCATGCTCATCGGTTTCCATGTCGGGGAAAGTGTGCGCTGAGTCCATAATGGTCAGATCGTACTGTCACGGTTCAGACAGACGACCAGAGGACCACAATTGCGTCACACCAGAAAGTTTATTAAAACTTAAGGGAAAAGGGAAGTAGGGAGTGAATGAAGGCTCCAGGGGTAACAGGGATCCCGTCCAATGTGCTGGGTCTGTGCCCCCCCCAGTGGCAGCGATGCGTCCTATGAAGCCGGTGGTGGGTGGTCCAGAAGTCCTGGGGGGGGGAGACACAGACACAACAGGGCGGAATGAAACAAGGCAGCAGTACAGTTCAAGGGAAATCCAAAATACGTAGTAGCAAGGCAGAAGGCTGGTCAGAGTTACCGGGATTGAAGAGTAGTCAGGAGTCGTTATGGCAGAAGCAGGTCTGGATCTCCTGGGGCAGAAGAGTATCCAAAAATTCAGGCAGGTCCGGGGTCACAAAACCAGGGTGAGCCAGAAGCGCGAGCAAACAGGTTCCGGGTGTGAGCTTTGCAGGCGATCTGACACCGGAGAGCTGAAAGACAGGGCCTTAAATACTGGGAGAGGTAGTGGGTAATGCAGCGCAGCTGGCAGAGTAATTAGAGCAGAGCAGAGCAGGGACAGGTGGAGCTAGTTAGGCTGAGTAGAGAGAGTGGTGAGCAGAGTGGAAGAAAATTAAGGTGGTAACCCGGTGGAGTGAGAGGCTCATGACAGTAAGATCACACAGGTTGTTCTGTAAATCCTCACGCGTTATCTTAGGTTCCCTGAGATGTTATTGTTGCTCAGTCTGCTTTCTTGATTAATGAGACAGATCAAACTGGGCAAGTGCAGACACAGAGATTACATTTTCAAAATAGCTCAGTAATTATAATCATTCACTTGCTGCCTTGCCCTGTTGCTGACATTTCAAATTGAGTGAGTGATGATGGCTGGCTCAATACAAATAACAATTTGTTTGAAGGTAGAGAATAGCAAAACAAACTTCAGGGCATTGTTCAATTCAAACGAAGTGGTAATGGCAGGTGTTAGATAAACTACATAGGAGCTTTCTTTTGGACACTATGGCTTTTTTTGCTGTTCGCTAACAACTACACTGATATTATAAAATCATACTCAATTACCTATGTATGAGTTATACTGTACATATTACGTGGAATGTGTCAGGGCTTACCTCTCTCTCCATCTCGTTTTTGGTGAGGTGCATCTGTTTGAGGATCTGTGAGCGTTGCTCCATCACTAAAGTCTTCTCATATGTATAGGCTGAGATGTCACTGTCATGCTAAAAAGGGAAATGGGTGTTAAAACATACATCAATGCACAGTATTCGACTGAACTGGTATTGCTCTCACCAATAAATCACCTTATGGAGCATATAATAGTTTTACATTTTTGTCTCTCACCATTTCCACCACCTCGACCTCGGCATCGATACGCAGGTGATACAGGAAGGTGATCAGGTCTTTCTTCATCTGGATGCTGTTGTCGTCCATCTGGGCCACTGTGAAGATGCGCATCTTACACTTCCTCCACACCTGTCAACACAAGGAAGTTCATTGCAATGAAATTACGTTTGAACCAACGTGGAACAGACGTTGAATTGATGTCTGTGCCCAGTGGGATGTGCTTTCTCTCCAAATCCCCAAATGGGATCCAAACAGGGCCGTTGGTTCCCACCTTGTGCTGGCGCAGAAGGAAAGGCAGCAGCATCAGCATGCCTCCATCATGGACGATCCACCACACATCAATGTGGCCTTCAGTGAAGCGCTCCCCGTTGGACGGGTAGGCAGCGATGTTCTTAGGGACCAGCAGGGCCATGCTGGCTGCAGTCGTCTCCCTAACCACCTCTACAAATAGATTGAACAGGAGTTATCATGTAATGATGATAACACACAAACCCATCCAAAGCATACTTAGCCTATGGAAAAACCTCTCCTCTAACCACTTCTTTAACTCACCAATGAAGTTCCTGAAGCGCAGGTTGTCCTCAGCCTGTTTCCAGGTGCGTGGCCAGCTGACCAGCACAGTGTTGTGCTTCAAGCCTCCCAGCCCACCGACCTGGATCAGGTGGGAGGTTCCATCCCTCAGGTTGGAGGAGATCACCACCTGGGAGAAACCCTTCACCTTCTCTGTCTCCATCAGCTTCCTCAGAGACTGGAGCACACAGTGGGAGAGGTGCAGGGGCAGAGACCAGCGTGTTATAAATGATTCATCAATGATTCATCAGTGTGTGTGTGTGTCTGTGTGTGTGTCTAAGACAGTACTGACCTGGTCTGTCTTCTGGGCCTCTGCATGGTTGTTGAGGAATGTGCCGACCACCGAGGTACCCACGATGGTCAGGCCTTTTCCTGCTTTCAGCTGATTGGTCAGGGACAGCAGACGGGGCTGCTCCACATTCTGTTCTGCATCCACACTCACCAGCACCATGATCTGAGGCCTAACCAGCAGCAATATCAACATTCAGTCACAGTCAGACTTACAGAGAAAGTAACTAAAGCTGGAAACCGCCATAAGTCATGGCCCGTTGATGTAATGTCTGTTTTTGAACATACTTGAATATGAGTGAGTTACCTACAAACAAATACATTTCCCTTGAGTTCAGTATGATACAGGTGATGAATAAAGCTTGTGCAATAATATAAGTGTATTTTATAGATGTGAGTAGATGGCATTTAGCCTCTGTGAATCACTGACCTCCAGTTCTTGGTGTGAGGCGGTCCCTCCTCCAGCCTCATGAGGGCGAAGCGAGCAGCGCTGAGCGAGATGCCACGTATACCATCTCCCCACTCCTTCTCCGCCCTGTCACCCCCACCCCACCCCGGAAAAGCCCCAGGGGGAAAAAGAAAGTAGTGTGGTAGTGTAGCTGGCAACGGATCTGGGAGTGTGGCTCGGCTTGTGACCAGGTGCGGCGACATCGACGGGCAAAGGCAAGTGAGATGGGAAAGTAACCTCCTCTTCCTGGCTTGGCAAATAGAAGGAGGCTGGTATCCATTAACACATGGGAAAGGGGGACATACCGAAGGCAGAGCAGATCAGAGAAGATGTGTGCGGACTTCCACCATGTCAATTGATGCGACCAGGATGGGGGGTTGCGTGAATAATGCATCGCGTGCCATTTCTCGAGCTCTGCCTGATTAGGCCCCGCTCTGAATGCCCATTGGATTGGGGTGGAATACGGAAGCAGACTGACTGTGGCTCCCAGCAGGTGACAGAACTCCTCCAAAAGAGGAGGCGAATTGTGGACCACGGTCAGACAACTACATCCTTTGGCAGTCGTGGATCCGGAAGACGTGTTCCAGGACACCTGGGCGGTCTCCTTGGAGGTTGGGAGCTTGGGGAGGGAATGAAGTGTGCCCATCTGCTTGAATGAAACGGTCATAAACTATGGTGAGAATGAAGGTCATGCCCTTGAAGGGGGCAGCCCCGTGACAAAAGTCAGGGCGAGTGATGGACAAGGGACGTCTGGGCACAGGCGGGGGCTGACAGCCCAATCCGGGCTGGGGCTGGCAGGACGCTTGTGTTGGTTTGCAGATGGGAAGGCTTGGACGAATTCCCGTACTCCTTTCTCAGATAGGGCACCAGAACTCTGGCGAGCAGGTGTAAGTGCGGGTGGAAGCCAGGGTGACAAGCTAAGCGGGAGGGGAGTCATTGTCCCCACTGAACGACCCCTGGGACCCTCAGGTCTGCGGGGACAAAAAAGTCGCAGCTGGGGCAAGTGCTGGGACCTGGCTGTTACGGAGAGCCTCAGCACCTGTCCTAAACAGCCCAGGTCAGAGCTTGCCACGATTGCAGGGGACTTGGCAGAATCGACACAGGGTCCTTGGAGGGGGTGCATCCTTCTGGGAATTGACGGGGAGAAGGCGTCTGGCGTGGTTGGTGTACGTTGATCCAGGCCGGTTGACAGAGTGAAATTAAAATGTGAGAACAGGGCCCAGCGGGACTGCCTGGGAGTTCACCGTTGGCTGCGGATGTACTTCCAAGTTATATGGATCGGTCCAAACGAGAAAGGAATGGTGGACCCCTCCAGCCAGGACGCCATACTCCAGGCAAGCTTCACAGCCAAGCAGCTCACGGTTCCCTATGTCGTTAATTGCACTCAGAGGGGGACAACCGACGTGAGAAAAAGGCACAGGGATGGAGCTGCCTATCCTCCGCAGACCCACTGAGAATCACAGCACCAACTCCAAATCCGAGGCGTCCACCTCACAATTGAATTGCCGTCCACATCAGCATCTGGAGGATGGGAGCGGAGGTGAACCTCACCTTGAGGTACTGAAGGGCTTGTCGGCGGCTGGGGATCCAGGGGTGAAGGGTGTGCTTGGTGCTGGTTTGAGCAGTGAGAGGGGCGAGCAAACGGTATGTAGTTCGATATAAAATTTCATAGAAAAGTAGCAACCCCAGAAAATGTTGCAGCTTCTTGCTGTTCTCCGGAACTGGCCATGGAAGGACTGCTGATACTTTGGAAGGATTCCAGTTGGATACTTCCTTCTGCCACTTATGTTCCCACCCCCAGGAGGCCATGTCTTGCGTGAAACTCACATTTCTCTGCATTGGCGTAGAGGGAATTCTCCAGGAAGACGATTGAAGGACTTGACTGGACATTGGCGGGGTGTCAGACAGGTTTCTGGAGTGGATTAGATGTCATCCAGGGTAAACGAAGGACAAAAAACTTGTTTAACATGTCCCGCAAGTACTCATTCACGAGAGCCTGGAACACAGCAGAGATTGTTTTGAGGCCAAAAGGCATAACCAGATACTCGTAGTGGCCTGTTGGTGTATGGAATGCGGTTTTCCATTAATCGTCGCCGGATCCGCACTAGGTGGTAGCGTTTCTGAGGTCAAAATTGGTTATTATTAAAAACAGTGGCTCATGGAGCAACTCAAAAAGCAGAGGTGAGCAGAGGCAGAGGGGGGGTACAAACGGTTTTGCACTGTGATGCGTTGAGTCCCCTGGTAGTCGATGCAGGGCGAAGAGATTCGTCCTTCTTCCCCACAAAGAGAAGACAGGCCACCAGCAGGAGAGAAGATGACGGATATCCTGCGGACAGAGAGCCATGTGTCGTCCTCCATGGACTTTCTTTCAGGCGAGGACACGGAATAAAGACGACCCTTTGAGGGGCTGTTCCAGGGAGGAGTCGGATGGCACAGTCGTACGGCGGTGAGGGGAAGAGATTGCTCTTGCTTTGTTAAACACCTAATCTGCGAACCATGGTAGCATTCTGGGACATTGGAGAGGTCGCGAGCGGAGTTAGTAGGTACCCTGGCCGAGGGGGTCGTGCGGCAGCAAGCAAGCAGGTCGGTGGCAGTCCCTCCCCACTCCCGATCACCCCGGTCACCCAGGTCGAAGCTGAGGGTTGTGCCGGAGGAGCCAGGGTAACCCAGGATGAGGGGTGGCCTGGAGAGGGGAAGCAGGTGTGAAAACTGGATAGTTTCTTGTGATGGTTTCCGGACAGAACCACGAGCGGGGCCGTGACATGAGTGACCGATCCGAGTAGTTGTCCGTCCAGGACCGGGCAGGAATAGAGGTGTCAAACGGAGTTCTCCAGCCAAGTTTGGCGTGCCAGCTTGTGTCCATTTATGTGCTTCGGCGCAGAATCCACCAGAGCAGCACAGGGTGTGAGTTGAGGTCAGAGAGGGGAAGAGGCGGAGGTGAACTTGCAGCAGGGTTGCGGTCGGAGAGGACTGGATGGTCATGAACTCAACCCGGACTCCCCCTATGCCGGTGGCGCTCGGCCCTTTAAAGGGGGCAGGTTACCACCACGATGTCAATTCACTCCCAATAGAGGCAGAGTTGGTGAAGCGGCGCTGGCGCCTCTGCAGGAGGGTGAGAGAGGAGCGCCCAATCTCCATAGGCTCCCGACTGATCAAGCTGACATGGGGGGTTGAGTGGCAGTAGATGGGGACAGGGAGCCAGTGGATCTCTAACGAAGCCGGTAGGAGGTGGACCTGGCCGGCCCCCTTCAACGGACGACGGGTCTGTATCCTTCTGTCGAGACTGACCAAGTCAGTGGAGATTGCTCTTTGAAACGTATTCCTCCCCACTGCTCGCTCATATAGCAACCTTTCCTTCACCCAACTGTCTTTCTAATACGCCCTGATCTCATGTTTCCTCCGAAAAATAGAGCATTATATGCAAAGAAACAGAAATAAGACGAGGACATCCTTCAGAGAGTTAAGGGCAAGAAGTAAACAGATAGCATCACTATTAGTAGTGGAGACTAAGAGAGACAGTAGAGTAACACTTAACAGACTTAGAGTGGAACGTTTCAAGCTCGTGCAAACGCAAAGAGGGGAAATCTCAAGAACAGCCCAGCAGTCAAACAATCGGTAGAGGGAGAGCGCATGCAGACAGCAGCCTAAGAAAAAAGACTGCAGAGTAAGAAGGTTGAAAGATACGCTAGGTAAAAAAAGAAGAAGCCAGTGAAGTAGTAGAGAACGACAAAAAAGAAAGAAATAAGAGAGAACATAAAAGTAGAGTGGAGAGAAAGAGAGAAACAAGAGAGAGAAGAACAGAGAAAGAAAAGAAAGAGTGGAAAGAAGAGTAAGAGAGAAGAAGAGGAAGAGTGAGAAGAGAATAGCCAAAGAAGAGATCAAGACCGATTAAAACTAAAAATTAAGAGCAAAATCAGTAGCATCAGTTAGACTAGAGTAAGCTGAAGAAGAGAACGGACTCGCTAACAGCCGCTCAAGCATTAAGTACATAGACGTTACCACATACGATCCATCTAGATAACCGAAGAGCAGAACCCTAAAGCGCACAAGAGGGGCATACGAGAAAGAAGAGCTGTAGGCATAGCATAGAGACGCAGAATTATCAGGAAAAGAAGGGTCAAAACCAGAGGATAGAAGTATCACAAGAGAGGGAGACACGCTATTAAGTCTTAGAAGAGCGCACACAGGGGATAAATAGATCCCCTCAGCCAGAAGTTAAAGAGAGGGGAAATAGCAATAAAAAAAAACAGTTCAAGTTACCCGCAGCAAAAAGAAATCGTATTCGGTCAAGAGTTATTAGTGGCAAAGACCATAACCTATAAAGTAGCAGCCATAGACAGTAGAGGAGAGACGAGGAGAGATGCAATAGACATAGACTAGAGAAGCAGCAAAATGAAGTAGATGGCTCTAAAGGCATCCAAGCAAGGAGAGTAAAGAGTACATAGAAAAGAGAGAATGCTAGAGCATAACAAGATAAAGAGAGAGAAGACTTTTGAAGGGCCAGAGGGCGATGATAAGCAAGATGAGGAGACGTTCTGCCCCCCAAGCAAAGACAGCAATATTAGGGAAACCCCGCACCCAAGCCAGAGCAGCTCAAGAATCCCTGTGGGCATTTAGTACCACAGAAGTAAACAGAGAAGTAGAGAGGGGATTAGACGAAAAGAAGGACCAAAAGAACAGGTCTATAGATGACAAACCGCAGACAGAGACATGAACAACCAGAGAAGGCAGTAGTAGCACATAGTCAGAACGATAAAAGACATGATAAAATAGAGTCAAGCCGTACAAAGAATGAGAGAGAGATAGTGAGATACATAACTTCCAAGTAAGCACAGAAGAGGGGAAATCATAAAGGCAAAAGAGCCCCAGAGGGGATAAGGTTTAAGTAAAACGCAAGAGAAAGATAGGACAGGCGTGTTTAACAGAAGCAATCAAGAAGAGTTAGAAGAGGGGGTCTATAACATAACTAGCAGTAAGCAGGGGAGAGGAGAGCCTAAAGGACTACGAAGAGGGCGTAATCGTAAGATTACTCTTAACAAGCAGAAGAGCAAACGAAGCTTGATCTCCAAGTAGAGCAGACTTCGGGGCAGTAGTCCTTCTAATTTTAAAGACTAAGAGCAGAGCAGTTCCGCTCAGAGGGCGAATTAGAAGATACGAGCTCCGCCAAGACCATGACGTCTTAAGAGTAGAACGAGTAGAGAGAAACGACATAGAGAGAGTAGCCTATGCAGGAAAGTCAGACACAGAAAGCCTCGAAGACGAGAGGGTTAAGTCACGAGGGTTAAGGGAGAAGATCGGAAGTTCAAGAGGGGATCAGTAGTATAAGACAATACCAGAAAGCTGAAGCACGCTTCATAAGAAAAGATAAAGGAGACAAGCCAAGAGTGACATTAGGAAAAGAGAAGAATAAAGACTAAGATGGACCAAAAGGAAGAATGCCAAAAGAAGTGTAAGAGGAATAGAGGGAACGTAAGTAATAAGGCCATTAAAAAGATCACAGTGGCCGCCAGAGGGTTTATCCAAAAGCGTAACCAAGATGCACTTCGAGCACAACCACGGAGTAATTTAAAGTTAGTTCATTGTAAGGACGCTAACTAGCAAAGACAAAGCTCCTCCACAAAAGTGAAGAGTCAATCAGGATGCTCAGCTAAGCCCAATTAAAACTTAAAGAGGGGACCTAGAATACAAGTAGACCAGGGGGGGGAAAGCCACCGTATGCTAAATGTAGAATGCAGAGATTTTTAGATTCTTAAAGTAAGTTTAACGACAGGTTAATACCCAATGCCTACACAGAGACACAACCGCCAGAAGAAGAGCATAGACTAGGTTCATATAAAGACATCACGTAAAGTACGACGAACATAATCCCAGAAAGAGAGCATACCAAGGAAGAAACCAACCGTAAGAAGAAGTTCTTTAGAACAAGCAGCAAGAGAGAACGCCAAGGGATAAATCAGATGAGCACGAGGATCAATAAGCTTAATAACAGGAGAGAAGTAAGAGAAGATAATCAAGATCGAAGAGTAAGGTAAAGAGGGGACAAGAACCCTAGAACAGGGGGAATAGAGTTTACGAAAAGTCCAGAGAGACAGAAAGCAGAGAGAAGTAAGCTACAGAAATCAAGATAAAGACAAGTAGTAAGGAGAGCAATGACAGAGCTCAAACAAGTCAAGCAGCTAAGAACGAAGTCAAGGTAATAGACCGCTAAAAGAGGGAGCAAGCATATAAAAAGAGAAAGTCAGTAGAAGAGAATAGAGTACTAAGAACTAAGAGAGAGCAGAAAGAGAAAACGAATAACGTCGTCTTTCCTTGAAAGCCTAAGAAGACGCCTAAGAGGAGCATAAGTAGTAAAGTAACCCAACGCAGAGATAAGAAGAGGTAATAAGGCATCTAAAGAACGCGCAGACAAAGTAGAAGAGAACAGATTTCACAGATAAGAGGACAAAAAAGCGTCTAGGGAGTAGAAGAAAAGCTCAATACACAGAGAAAAAAGTAGATGCAAAATGGACAAACCTCCCCCCCCCCCGCCGACTTCTCCCCCTTCTCTATACCTCTCCCCCTTCTTCAGTCCTATTACCCCCCCATATTCGCTCTCCGTCATTTTAGTCTTCTCCCCCCCCCCCCACCCCTTTCTCAGTCCTCATCTCCACTCCCCCCTCCCCATCCATAAGTGAGGGGAAGTAAGTGAGAGATACAAGACTTAAGAGAAGGGTGCCAGCCTATAAGGAAGCATCGCAGAAGAAGTCAGTCAAAGTCTAATAGACGAGCTAGAACATGAGAGAAGATCACAGGCATTCCGCCAAAAGCACAGACGACAAACGCAAGACAGAAACTAGAGAGATCAAGATAATCTAGCAGGAAACAGGAGTAACAAGCAGGTACTAAGCTTAAAAAACAAGAGAAAGCAGCAAAAGAGAGAAAGGAGAAGTAAAAGGAAGAACCCACGGTCAGATGGAGTAGCAAAGTAAGTAGTAGAATAGAGATGCTCCAGAGGGAAAGAAAGTAAGCATGAGACATAGAGGACCGATAACAACCAGACGGTAGTATGGCATGAGCAGACAGAAGTTCAGCCAAGAAGTGAAGACGGGGGATAAGAGTAAGAAACTGAACAGACGAAGCAACAGTAAAGAGGGGGATCCCCACCGTAGACCACAGAGAGAGCCCGAGGCAAGAAGTTAAGTCCAGGAGAAGTAGAAGTCAGAGGGGAACAACGCAACAGAAGGAAGGAAGAGAGAGAGAAATAGCAAAACCTAGCTATAAACACGTCAAATAGAAGAGACGAGAACTAAAAAATAAGTGAGCACAAAAACAGAGAAATAGGACCTACCTCTTCTTTCACTGTTCAGTACACATATCTCTGCGACCGTCCCCTTACTCCCTTTATTCATATCTCACTATTTCTTCTCCTTTTGTTTCCACCCTTCCTTCTCCTAAAGAGTATAAGATCTATAACAACAACAGACAGTTATGTAATTTAGTAGCAGAGCATAGAACGGTAGAGTATGTTAGAGGGGCAGTCTAGTAGCCGTACAGAGACTCTAAAGCAGAAGACAGCAAAGACGATAGAGCGAAAAGAGATAGAGAAAGATAGCCAACGAAAGTGACAAGTGAGAAGAAGAAGTTCATAGAAAACAAATTATAAGTAATTAAGAGGGGAAGCTAGCTAAAGAAGAACACAGCCAGGAGCAGGACCAATAATTGAATACAGGCCAAGCGCCATTAGTTAGGACTAGAACAAAAGAGAGCAGTCATAGTAGAGCAGCTAGAGCCACCAGAGAAGAAACATAGAGTAGTACCAAGAGCCAAGCAACGAGAGAGGACGTAGCAAGAAAATATGAAGAGAACGTAAAGAGCCTATAAGCTAAGGAAAAATAAAAAAGAGTGGATAGAGAGGGTAGAGCAAGAGTAGCAGAGCGGGAAGAAGAGTGGAAGTCAAAAAGAAGAAAAAGGGAGCAGAGCGGGACAAAGAAGAGCAAAAAGAAGAGAGAAGAAGAGAGAGAAGAAGAAAGAGAGTGGCAAGGAAAGCACGAGAGTCTTTTTAGAGAGGAAGAAAGGACACGAAAAGGAGAGTAGAAAAAGTAGACGTAGAACGACTAAAGAAAAGCAGCAACAAAGGACTGCAGAGTTCAGATGTCACAACGTCTACAAAGCCAGATAGATAGAGAAATAACCAAAGTCAACAAGGCCAGGAAGAGCCGAATTTGTATATTTTCTCAGAGGCGCACATGAAAGTAAGTGGCAGTTACCAAATTGAGAAGCAACATGCCCCAGAGCACAGTAGAAAAAATCAAGCACTCCTAGATAGTCATAGCATGAAGTAAGCTATTGCACGAATCCAACAAAGCTTAGCAGTACCTGTAGATACAGGCTCCCCAGAAAGAGACCAGACCCCAGCGAAGAGAGGAAAAGCTTTAGTAACACAAGAAGCCGACCAGAGTAAGAAGAAAAAAGTACGCTTCAGGCAGCAAAGACTAAGCGAGTAGGGGGAGCCCCTCTCTAATAATAGACTCGAGTTTAAGAGGGAGCCTAGACGAGAGGTGACGTAGACACAAGAACACCATAAGAGTTATAGCGCTGTAGTGCCCTAAAGACGGGGACCTTAATAGTCACAGACGTTTCCAAGCATCTAAAAATCTAGAGAAGAGGTGCGCCACATAACATTCAGCAACGAGCCTCACAGAAAGATAACCCAAGCAGTAGGCAGATAAGCGAAGAGGTACGTTTGAATGAGGGGATAAGAAAGCGGATACGCCCCCAGTAACTAGAGCCACAGCAGAGAACAACGTAAACAGACCATAAGTACAAATACCGTTCCAACGCAAAAAGCAAGAAAGAGACCTAGAATGAATGCAGTAAGAGATGCAAGAGAGGCATAGGAAGTACGTGCAGCCAGAGACAGAGTAATAAAGAAGAGCGGAGAAATCTAAAGAGGGGGAAGGAAGCTAGATGGATTAAAGAGAGGAAGTAGGGGAATACCCCTACACAGAGAGAGAAGAAGTTTAGTAGGAGTAAGTCAGTCAGAGTTCCCAGAAGGGACGACGTCAGATAGTACTAGAAGATAAGAACAGTACGAGGCTACTTAGCAAACGCAACAACCAGTGGAGGTAAATAATAAAGCCCCATGCGAGAAAGGAACAAAGGCATAACCAATGGATGTCAAGGAGTCAGTAGAAAGAGGGGTAGAAGTAGCCGACAGAAAAGTCGAGCTCTTAGTAAAGCTAAGAGTAGCATAGAGGGTTATGGACAGAAGATGCAGGAGAGTATCAGATATTATACTCAAGATCTAGACTATCCCAAAAGTACAATGGTCCACATGTTAGGTTACAGGGATTAAGAGAATGAAGAAGCGAAACGAGGGGAAGTAACAGAAAAACTACGTTACAAAGATAAGCAGTAGGATAAGTCAAAGATAAAAGAGTGGATCAGAGATCATAGCCTAGAAGAGATTAGGAGATAGGGCTAAGAGAGAGGAGCAAAAGAAATAATAAGCCCCAGGAACGTAACTAGGTGAGCCAGCAGTGAGAACTAACCAAGAGGGAGAGAGAAACTCGCAACCACTAACTCAAAAAGAGTACTAAGTAAAAAGAAAAGAGAGTAGAAGAGGGGACTAAATAGGCGAGATAGAGAAGAAGGTGAAAGAAAGCAAGAAGAAAGAGAAGAAGAGTGAAAGTATAAAGAAGAAGAGAAAGAGAAGAGACAGAAAAGAGAAGAGAGAGAATGAGAGAGAAAGAGGGGAGAGTTGGAAGGCAAGTTCATGGAGACCAAACTCGTCCTGATGGCAGCCAAAAACTATGGAAAGAAGCGTCCTCCACCGATGGTGGTTCAAGAACTCGTCTAGCCAGGGTTCGGAAGTCGATGGAATGGTCTGCGACTGTACGTCTGCCTTGTCGATACTGAACAGTTCACGAGACGCCTCTGCGGTTGGTGAATCCAGGTCAAACACCTTCAGCATCTCCTCAGCAAACAGGTCGAAGGTTGCACATGCGGGGCTTTGACGTTCGAACTCTGCTGTTCCCCAGAGTCGAGCTCGGCCCGTCAGGTGAGTGATGGCATACCCCAACTTTAGCCCCCTCCGTGGCGAAGGTCCTTGGCTGCAAGGAGAACTGAAGTCGGCAGCTAGTCAGGAATGGCCGGACCTGGGTTGAATCGCCGTTGAACCGCTCGGGGTTTCCAATCTTGGGTTCCGGAAGCAGCGGCTGCAATGACCGGGGCAGGTAACTCGGGGGCAGGGCTGGTGGGCAGACTGGCTGGGGTAAGGTTGGTGAGGAGTTGAATGATTCATGGCGAGTTGTTGTTGCTGCTGCTGGAACTGCTGCTCATGCTCATCGGTTTCCATGTCGGGGAAAGTGTGCGCTGAGTCCATAATGGTCAGATCGTACTGTCACGGTTCAGACAGACGACCAGAGGACCACAATTGCGTCACACCAGAAAGTTTATTAAAACTTAAGGGAAAAGGGAAGTAGGGAGTGAATGAAGGCTCCAGGGGTAACAGGGATCCCGTCCAATGTGCTGGGTCTGTGCCCCCCCCCAGTGGCAGCGATGCGTCCTATGAAGCCGGTGGTGGGTGGTCCAGAAGTCCTGGGGGGGGGGAGACACAGACACAACAGGGCGGAATGAAACAAGGCAGCAGTACAGTTCAAGGGAAATCCAAAATACGTAGTAGCAAGGCAGAAGGCTGGTCAGAGTTACCGGGATTGAAGAGTAGTCAGGAGTCGTTATGGCAGAAGCAGGTCTGGATCTCCTGGGGCAGAAGAGTATCCAAAAATTCAGGCAGGTCCGGGGTCACAAAACCAGGGTGAGCCAGAAGCGCGAGCAAACAGGTTCCGGGTGTGAGCTTTGCAGACGATCTGACACCGGAGAGCTGAAAGACAGGGCCTTAAATACTGGGAGAGGTAGTGGGTAATGCAGCGCAGCTGGCAGAGTAATTAGAGCAGAGCAGAGCAGGGACAGGTGGAGCTAGTTAGGCTGAGTAGAGAGAGTGGTGAGCAGAGTGGAAGAAAATTAAGGTGGTAACCCGGTGGAGTGAGAGGCTCATGACATATACTGATGTTTTGCCAGTTTGATTGCCTTGCGGAGTGAGTAGCTACACTGTTTGTATTCTGCCATATTCCCAGTCACCTTGCCATGGTTGAATGCGATGGTTCACGCTTTCAGATTTGCGCGAATACTGCCGTCTATCCATGGTTTCTGGTTAGGGTAGGTTTTAATAGTCACAGTGGGCACAACATCACCTATATACTTCCTGATAAACTCAGGCACTGTTTCAGTGTATCTGGCTAAATTATTTTCGGAAGCTACCCAGAACATATCCCAGTACGCGTGATCAAAACAATCTTGAAGCGTGGATTCCGATTGGTCAGACCAGCGTTGAATAGTCCTTAGCACGGGTATTTCCTGTTTGAGTTTCTGCCTATAGGAAGGGAGAAGCAAAATGGAGTCGTGGTCAGATTTGCCGAAAGGAGGGCGGGGGAGGGCCTTATAACCATCCCGGAAGTTTGAATAGCAATGGTCGAGGATTTTAGCAGCGCGAGTACAACAGTCGATATGTTGATAGAACTTCGGCAGCCTAGTCCTCAAATTTGCTTTGTTAAAATCCCCGGCTACAATAAATGCAGCCTCAGGATATGTGGTTTCCAGTTTGCATAAGGTCCAGTGAAGTTCTTTGAGGGGCGTTGTGGTATCGGCTTGAGGGGCGATATACATGGCCGTAACTATGACCGAAGAAAATTATCTTGGGAGATAATACGGTCGGCATTTGATTGTGAGATATTCTAGGTCGGGTGAACAGAAGGACTCGAGTTTCTCTATGTTACTAGAATTACACCACAAGTCGTTAATCATGAAACCACCACACCTCCACCCTTCTGCTTCCCAGAGAGATATTTATTCCTGTCTGCGCGATGAACTGAGAACCCATCTGGCTGGACTGATTTCGACAGAATATCCCAAGAGAGCCATGTTTCCGTGAAACAGAGTATGTTACAGGCCTTGATGTCTCTCTGGAAAGAAATCCTTGCCCGTAGTTCGTCGACTTTGTTAACCAAAGATTGAACATTAGCGAGTAGAATACTTGGAAGCGGTGGGTGGTGTGCGTGCCTCCTAAGTCGGACCAGCAGGCCGCTCCGAGTGCCTCTCCTCCGCCGGCGATGTTTTGGGTCAGCCGCTGGAATCAGTTCAGTAGCCCTGGGGAGAGCAAACAAAGGATCTGCTTCGGGAAAGTCGTATTCCTGGTCGTAATGCTGGTGAGTTACCGCCGCTCTGATATCCAATAGTTTTTCCCAGCAGTATGTAATGATGCAAAACACTTTCTGAGCTAATAATGTACAAAAATAATACAGAAAAAAACAAAATACTGCAAAGTTTCCTAAGAGCTAGTCGCGAATCCTCCATCTTCATCGGCGGCAGTTTTGATCCCTTGAATTATAAGTGAAATAATCTGTCTGTAAACAATTGTTGGAAATATTACTTGTGTCATGCACAAAGTAGATGTCCTAACCGACTTGCCATAACGATAGTTTGTTAACAATAAATTTGTGGAGTGGTTGAAAAACGAGTTTTAATTACTCCAACCTAAGTGTATGTAAACTTCCGACTTCAACTGTATATACTGTATTCTATACTATTCTACTGTATCTTAGTCTATGCCGCTCTGACATTGCTCGTCCATATATTTATTTATATATTCTTAATTCCATTAATTTACTTAGATTTGTGTTTATGGGTATATGTCGTGAAACTGTTAGATATTACTTGTTAGATATACTGCACTGTCGGAGCTAGAAACACAAGTATTTCGCAACACCCGCAATAACATCTGCTAAACACGTGTATGTGACCAATACAATTTAATTTGATTTGAACCTAAAAAATAAATAAAAATAAAAATACTTAAAACCTGATTAGCTGCCGTCTCAGTTTACTGAGCAAACCTTCCCCTCCTCCCCCTTCCTCCCCGTGCTCCCCCTCCCCCCTCTGTTCTACGGGGGAAGACTGGCTAGTGTTTACTTTGAAGGCGCAGACTCTCCTCATCTCCTCATTAATAACAAGTAATTAGTGATTTTTGCGCTGGGGGAACATGTTCGCTCGCTAGTGCTATGTAGATGCCTTCACAAAGCAATCACGGGTTGTCCCTGCAGCGAGCAATCTCCCCGCTCACATTCCCCCATAATGATGTCTTACTTCTCCTCCTTTGATTGTGCAGTCTGGGCTATTACGCATACCTGGAGCTTACGATTCAAGGCCTGAAATAGCTTTTATCCACTTTGTGCCACTTCCTGTCTCCCCCTCTGCTCTTTTGTGAAGACTTCCTGTTTAGTCTCACTCCACCACTCCTCTTCTGTGAAGTCCCATTATGTGGTTCAAGGGCACTGTTGGGCCCAACTCCATCGAGGGTCCATCTGTGAAGTGTGATGGTGTGATGGTGACACATGCAGAGACCAGAGCCTCTAAGGCTACAGTACAAGGCCCATGCTAGGATCAGAGTTCATTTAGACTTCTCTCCAGTTCCTTTACATTTTTGAATTGCCCTGCAGACTTGGCTTGGAGGCTACAGAGACAGAGTTGAAGAACCAATATGATGTTCCCCAGAGTTTGAAGCCCTCTTGTCCTAGTAAAGAAGAGTTGATGTTAGGTGCTAAAATGAAATCTGCATCATATACTCTTAGAAAAAAAGGTGAGCCCTTTGATTAACCCTCTTTGGTTCTAGGTAGAACCATTATGGTTCCAGGTAGAACTCTTTTGGGTTCCATGTAGAACCCTTTACACAGAGGGTTCTAAATGGAACCCAAAAGGGTTCTACGTGGAACCCAAAAGGGTTCTCCCTAGAAACAAAAAGGGTTCTCCTATGGGGACAGCCGAAGAACCATTTTGGAACCCTTTTTTCTAAGAGTATAGATCTGTCTTTCTCTGGTGTGTTATATTTTGTCTTTAAGAATTTGATAGTTTTTTTGAGGGATTTTGAAACAACCCTGAACTGGGTGAATAGAGGTGCAACGGAAGACGAGGAAAATGCTCAGTAACACTAAAGAGGATTTTACAATGCAAAATTACATATTTTTAAAACCAACGCTTTTCACCATCTCTTTTGTCAAGTGGAATAGAAGCACTGTAATAGTCACTGATTTATTCAGGTAGTTCTCCATCCTTGGCCTGTGTTTCTCTGAGGTTAGTGTGGTCCGGCCTGATTGGTGGTCAGACATTGATTTGCTATCATAAGCGTGCGATTTGAAGAGAAGCCCTCATCAGCTGCTGCCCCTGTAAGCCTTGATCTGCCCAGGGGGTTGTGTGTGTGTGTCCACGTGTGTGTGTGTGAGTGCGTCCATGTGTGTGTGTATGCGTGTGCATATGTGTTCACGTGCATGTACACATGTTAGGTGTGTGTGTGTTTGTGCGTCTGTATATATGCATGTGTGTTTGTGTTTGCGTGCGCGTTTGTGTGCGTGCGTTGTGTGTGTGTGCGTCCGTGTGTGTGTGTATGTGTGTGCATAAGTGTTCACGTGCATGTACACATGTTAGGCATGTGTGTGTTTGTGCGTCTGTACAAAGACATGTTTGTGTGTTTGTGTGCATGTGTGCATGCGTGTGTGTGTGTGTGTGCCCAAACCCATGTGTGTATGTTGGTTGGGATCCTTGTCAACTCCAATAATTCCAGAATCCTCTGATAACAAAAGCCCTCCCCTTAGCACCCTTCCTTCCCCCGTACTCTACCTTCCTCCCTCTGTCTGTATCCCCATCACCTGCACATTGATGATTGTGTGGTCCGATCACGCTGTTCATAAACAGTCCAATCCTGTTAGTCTGAATTTGAGCAGCTGATAGGCCCAGGCAGAGAAACACATGTCCAAAAGAACCTGCTTAGACCCTGCATATACTGTATATCATATACAGCATGCACTGGCTGAGAGGAAACTCACTGCATAGTGGCCTAAAAGGAAACACCAACAGCACCAAACAGAACACCAGGAGCACTGGGACTCTGGGAGAAGTGTGTCACAGCTACCTCTCTCACACATACAGGAAGCACCTCAGAGAACCGTCACAGCTCTGTGAGGCCTCCTGCTGTGTCATGTCACCTCATGAAAGAGGGAGGGGAGAAGAGAGGAGCGACAGGTAGAGAAAGAGAGGGAATGCACTATGGTCACATTGGGAGTAGTCTCACACTGAGTCTCTGTAGTGGGTTTCCTGTCTAGGAACCTCTGTCTGTCTCTCTGACAGTCCCTCCCCTGGGTTCTAGTCAGATACCGTGCTCTTGTAGTTGTTAGGGCCTCCTGTGAACACACTTCTCAAACTAAGCAGGGCTTTTGACAAAGGGTGTGTGTGTTGTAGGGTTACTAAATTCTGTGAACTTTCAATCAATTCTGGGAAAACCATGGTGGGTGTGTGTGTGTGTGTGTGTGTGTGTGTGTGTGTGTGTGTGTGTGTGACATTGAGCAGTGGGTGTGGGTGTATGTGAACTCATGCGCGTGTGTGCATTCTCACTTCTCTCACTCCCAAACTCCACAGTCCAAACATGGTGAGAAGGACCCATAGGGATTCGACCTAGCAGAGCCTGTCTCTCTGCTCCTGTGTTATGGCCCTAGGGTACCTGGGATATAGAAGTAGGGATCAGTGTAAATATCCAGTGGCCGAGGTGGATAACCTGTGACGTGTAAGCTGTGCTCAGGGCAGAGCGTGGTCTTAGCTGAGAGATAACTGTTATGATGTAGGCTGCTGCCTTGTTTAAAACCTCCAGCCCAGTCACCCCCCCCCAGATTCCATATTACTGCCGTCTGTCCACTGTGGCGAGTTAAGGAGAGATGGGGTGAGCTGGGATCTCAAGCTGTGTGTTTGTGTGTGTCTGTGTGTGTTTGTAAACAGAACTAATCTGAGTATGTGTGTGCAATGTGCATGTGTGTTTGTCAATGTGCCTCGAGCAATCCTTATGATTTCCACCAGTCCCCTCAAAATAAGCTATAAACTCACACATACCTCTCAAAGTCAACTTTGATGTTTATTCCTCAAAGCAGATACACCTACTTAACATTATCACAGTTTTGATACAGTAGGCTATGTATCAAATGTAGTTTATTAACTCAACCTACAGTACAGGTGTTGGGTTTATCAAAAGCCTTTTAATGCAGTTTACACACTGTCAGTGATGTTATAATTAAATATGGTTTTTGCTTGGTACAGTCGGGCCTCTGATGAGGAGAGATGGAGGGAGAGCAGAGAGAGAGAGAGAGCTGGAGGAGGGAGAGTAAAAATAACAAGCAGATGAATAGATAAAGGGAAGAGGTAGACAGCAGGGAAAGGGGGGGTGGTAACTGCAGCTTTTTGTAGATTGCATGCTCCGCAATGCAATCTGATGACATATTTCTTGGATGTCACGCCCTGACTCTGAGGACTTGTATTTGTTGAGTCAGGGTGTGTATGTTTCGTGTGAGGTGTGTTGTTTGTATGCTACCTTGGACTTCACGTTTCGTTTGTTGTTTTGTCGGGTGTTTATTCAGTAGATAAAATAAACATGAATGCTTATCACGCTGCGCCTTGGTCCTTCTCGTTCGTAAACGATCGTGACAGAAGATCCCACCATACCTGGACCAAGCAGTGTGCCGATGAGGAGCAGAGAGAGGATGGACTTGGGAGGAGAGAGGAGAGAGGCTGGCAAGAAGGATGGAGGCCCTGATCACGGTGGAGAGACAAGCCCAAAAAAATGTTTTGGGGGGGCACACGGCGTGGACGACGAGGCAGCAGGAAGGGCCGCGATAGGGCGGTTCCGCTGGTTAGCAGAGGAGGCCACCAGTTTAGGGGGGCCATTGGTTCAGAGGGAGCAGAAGGAAAGTGTAGAGGCACGGCGAGAGGAGCTGGTTAGGCAGCAGAAGGAGCAGGGGTTAATGAAGGAAACCCAGTCCCGCTCCTCGACCCAATCAAGTGGTGCGTGTCGCCAGTCCGGTCCGGCCCGTTCCTGCTCCCTGCACTAAGCCAGTGGTACGTGTTCCCAGTACAGTTTGGCCCGTTCCTGTTCCTCGCATCAAGCCGGTGGTGCGCGTCGCCAGCCCGGTCCGGCCTGTTCCTGCCCTCGCACCAAACTAGTGGTGCGCGTCGCCAGGCCCGGCCCGGCCTGCTCCTGCCCCTCGCACCAAGCCAGTGGTGCGAGTCGCCAGCCCGGCCCGGCCTGTTCCTGCCCCTCGCACCAAGCCAGTGGTGCGCGTCGCCAGCCCGGTCCGGCCCGTTCCTGCTCCCCGCCACCAAGCCAATGTTGTGCGTGTTCCCAGTCCGGCCCGGCCCGTTCCTGCTCCCCGCACCAAGCCAGTGGTGCGCGTCGTCAGCCCAGTCCGGCCCGTGCCTGCTCCCCGCACCAAGCCAGTGGTTCGTGGTGTCCAGTCCGGCACGGCCCGTGCCTGTTCCACCGGTGCCTGGTCTGGCACCGGTCAGCTGCTCCACTCCGGAGCCAGAACAATCCGCTCCACCGGGGTCCAGTTCAAGCTCCGGTCAGCGGCTCCACTCCGGAGCCAGAGCAGTCCGCTCCACCGGTGCTGATCCAGTTCGGTCAGCGGCTCCACCCTGGAGCCAGAGCAGTTCGATCCACCGTCGTCAGGTCCAGCTCCAGTCAGCGGTTCCAGTCCAGACCCAGACGTCAGCCCCCTCTCCAGGTTCGGGGTCTCCACACCAGGGTCCAGACAGGGCTTGGTACTCGTGGGAGGAAGGAGAGGGGAAGCAGCGCGCCGAGGTCCAGACCAGACCAGGGGAGCAACGGGGAGGTGGAGAGTAAGTGGTGGTCACACCCGGAGCCGGATCCGCCTCCGAGGGTGGAATGCCCACCCGGCCCCTACCATGTTATGTTTATGTGGCGCGGTCGGGGTCCGGACCTTTGGGGGGGGGGGTGGTACTGTCACGCCCTGACTCTGAGGACTTGTATTTGTTGAGTCAGGGTGTGTATGTTCCGTGTGAGGTATGTTGTTTGTATGCTACCTTGGACTTCACGTTTCGTTTGTTGTTTTGTCGGGTGTTTATTCAGTAGATAAAATAAACATGAATGCTTATCACGCTGCGCCTTGGTCCTTCTCGTTCGTAAACGATCGTGACACTTGATAAAAAAAGTTCCCTTCACAAACGAATCAGAGAAATCTAAGAAACAAACATAAGTGCCATGGGTGCTGATCACATCAGCAATTTTGAAGGGAAAAAAAAGATAGAAAACAAAAAAGTATGACTGCTTCAAAACAAATGCTACTTTTGAAAATGTGTTTGGCTGTTGTTTGTGCTCGTTTATTTTTCAAAGTCAAGCAGAATACCCAATCAGAGCTCACCCATAGTTTTCCCTTGGGGCCTTTGTCAAAGGAAATTATCAAACCCCGGAATCATCCCTCCGTCTTTCTCCTCTCATTCCTCGTTCCCTATCCTCCTCCTCTTCCCCTCTCCTCTTCACTTATCCCTATCCTACAGTAACATCTGTACTGGTAGGTTGTGACTGGGCCCGTCCGGTCTTTCTGATCGATGTGAGTGTTCAGCACGCCAGCGGTGAACGTAATTGCAGTGAAAATGGGGCTCTAATGTGCCGCTGGAACGTGCCGGCTTTTAAAGATCAGCCTCAATTGATTAAGTAGGTACCGCTGAGGCATATTAATTAACAGAGACAAAGCAGAAACAGAGGAGAACGAGCAGAAATATGGAACGCATGCTCCCATGACAGCCCGCCTCAGGACACAAGCAGGTCGCTTGGTAATACGATGTCTCCTAAGGCGACAGAGGCAGAGTTGATTGTGGATGCATTGGACAGGAAGCGGAGGACGGAACTTGACTGCAGTGTGCTGGTAATTCCCTGGTTATGACAAGTTATATCCATCTGCTTCTTCCGAAAGTCAAATCTTCAAGCCCTATCAGAAATGGTAAAAAGGGAACTAAGTGTAAAGTTGTGATTCATAACAAGTCAGCACTGGAGTTTAAGTCCTTGGAAGTCTCTCTCACACACCCTTGGTTCCCCCCCAAACTGTATACACTACCCACATAATATTGTACAACAGCACGCGTACACTAATGGCCCTCCATGCTAATGACCAGTCACCACCAAAACAAACACCATCAAACACCACTGTTGTTCATATTTGCAACAGGGACCGCCCATGTTAAATTACCTTTGAGCTCCACACCTGCTACTCCTAATGAACAGTGAGGTCTATACAAACAATGGATCAATCAGATGAATTTCTTCTCTAAGGAGATCTGGCACAGGAACGCATATCCCCATCTGGATTCGTCCCTGTATGCCGAAATTTGTCCTAGCTTGTTTTTCTATTTGGACTACGGTGTGGCTCTCCTTCGAAAGCCCTCACCTAGTATATATACAATTTACCATATAATTACAGGACATAATGATAATAACCATTGTAACGATATGCATTAAATGGTTCAGTGATTGCCAAAGATCTAAATTGTCGCAATAATTGACTTCCGATGAATTGATAATTTGCATAGGTATGGTAATTCTTTCTGATTGTTTGTTTGATGCTCTCTTTGACATGTGTGCTGTTCGTTTGGCTTTGACCACCGTTGTACATTTCCATTTTTGAAGCGGTTTTAAGTAAAGTTCTGGCTGAGAAATCTAATTGTTAGGATAAAACAAATGAATAAAGCAATGAGTGTGTGTGCGCATGCGTGCTGTGTACATAACTGTGTTTGTGTTGGTGTGTGTGTATAACTTGACATGTAATATATAGCATTATCAACAGAAACTTTTACCTCTAACTTAAATATAATTTGTCAAGTCAAATCAAAGTGATCCATCACCTTCACAATATGGTACTGGTGCTGTGGCTCTATCAAAAAAATACTCACAACTATATCCTAACGTTAGTGGAATTATTCATCTATACAATTTAATGAGATTAGGGACAGTTAGAAGCTGTTAAGCATCTAATATCTGAGCGTGTATGATGTAACTAATATGAATTACAAGGAAGGGATTATTCTCTGTAGCCTATGGGAGTTCAATGAGTCTAGAATGGACTGACCAGCGTGTTTTCGGTAACCCGTTCTTCAAATAAGGTTTACGTCCTCTCCCAATCTGGCCTCACCACATATTGTGATAATCCCACTAGTCCCCAATCCCATTCCAAATATTGGATCACTCTGGGATGATTTTCCATTCCTATCACAGCAGATTCCATATGAAGCCTAACCTGCATGGTATGTTTCCCCATCCCGTGATTTAAAAAGGACTAGGGAACTGTGGCGCCTGAGTCCATAGGGCTCCCGCATCGTCTGCCAGGATATGATATGACGTCATTCCTTTGGGTATTTTGCTGGGCTATGGTATCTAAACCAAAGAGGAATGATAAATGGGGAAGTTTTGAGTCCCTTGGAATAACAGTTACACTAAATTAAGTTGTGAGTCTAAGAGAAAAACACCACGTTGAACACATTTTAAAATGTGGGTTGGTTCTTGTGCAGATTAACGTACATTTATCCTAAGTCTGACTACAAATGAGGATCAGAATGTTACAAGACTTGAAATGTTTTTCTAACATAAAGATTTAGCTAGTATCAATCATCTCATGGATAAGGGGTTGGTTTGGTTACACTGTAGTGGAGGGTCACTGAGCTGTGTTGCACTGTCCTAAAGCTAGTATCATCATCTTATTTACCTCCTTTCAAAATTCTATGTTCTCTCAGTCACCTCCTTGTCCAATTTTCTCTTTCTTTTGTTAGTTTCCATTTATTAGAATCTCTCCTTTTCAGTGATTGTTATGCAAAGTCATCCATTACTACCAACAGAAAGATACTTTTGATTTAGTCTTTGAAAATTATAATTGTGGGCAATTGACTGAGAAACACTGAATATTTGGGTAAAAAAATTTCTCTGGAAGTTTTCAAGGACATAAACAGTTGTGGACTATTGGGTTATTTCTAACCAAAAGGACATGATTAATTTCACTTGATAATGGGAAAATCAATTGTTAAAACAAACACAGATAATTTCCCCCCAAAATTGTAATGACATTTTATTCGCTTGCCAAGTAGCGCTTACAGATTTCTGTAACTGTCACGGTTCAGACAGACGACCAGAGGACCACAATTGCGTCACACCAGAAAAGTTTATTAAAACTTAAGGGGAAAAGGGAAGTAGGAGTGAATGAAGGCTCCAGGGGTAACAGGGATCCGTCCAATGTGCTGGGTCTGTGTCCCCCCAGTGGCAGCGATGCGTCCTATGAAGCCGGTGGTGGGTGGTCCAGAAGTCCTGGGGGGGGGAGACACAGACACAACAGGGCGGAATGAAACAAGGCAGCAGTACAGTTCAAGGGAAATCCAAAATACGTAGTAGACAAGGCAGAAGGCTGGTCAGAGTTACGGGATTGAAGAGTAGTCAGGAGTCGTAATGGCAGAAGCAGGTCTGGATCTCCTGGGGGCAGAAGAGTATCCAAAATCAGGCAGGTCCGGGGTCACAAAACCAGGGTGAGCCAGAAGCGCGAGCAAACAGGTTCCGGGTGAGAGCTTTGCAGGCTCAGTACAGACGGGCGGCTTATGCAGCGCTTGGCAAACGGGCAGTTTCAGACCCATAGGGCCGACGGGCAGTCGGCGCCGTTTGGCAGAAGCAGACTCTGGCCGACTGGTAACGCACCGCCTAATTTTCAGTGCGTGGAGGCGGAACGGCCGGGCTGGGGCTGGCGACTCGCACTCTTATCCCTGTGCGAGGGCCGAAAGGCCGGCCGTGCGGCGACGCAACATCGTGTACTGGTGCGTGGAGTAGGAAACAGAGCCGTCCGTACCAGGGAACACCCCACCACCTGGCCTTAACTGGGGATCAGAACGGCCGGACACCAGACTTGGACACACTTTAGTCCGCTCATGCCGTGCCACACAACTTCCTCCCGCTACTTTCGCCACTGGCTCCCGTACTCCGATAGCCTTTTCTCAGCTCCTACCTGGGCAGCCTCCTGCTGCCCAGCTGCCCAGCCATGTGCCCCCCCCCAAAAATTGCTTGGGGTTGCCTGCCTCTCGTTCCACGGGCTTCCAGCCTCGCTTCCTCGCTCTGCCTCCTGTACCACCGCTTCCTCTCCTGCTTTGGCTGCCTCCGCCTTCTTCACGAGAGGCATTATTCCTCCCGGTTGGTGCCCAAGATCGCTTTCCGTCGCGAAGTAACTCTCCCATGTCCCAGACCTTAGGAAGGCGTCCATAACTCCTGTGTGGTAGGTCCGTTGCCCGCTTGTTACGCTGCTTGTTCCTTTTTGGTGGGTTATTCTTCACGATCGTCCTGAAGGAATTGGACCAATGCGCACGTTGCGAGTGACATGATGACTTTATTAATCCAAAGAAACCACGAAAACCCACAACAACATACGATACGTGAAGTTCTATACTGAACACACTAAAACACCACATAAACAATAACCCAACAAACAAAGGTAAAACCCCACGAATATATATGGCTCCCATCACAAGATAACGAGCCGACAGCTGACCTCGTTACCTGTCCGTTGGGAGTCATCGACCGGTCACCCACTGACCCAAACAAAATGAAAACTCACCATACCACCACCCCCAAATTAAATACACCCCAACACAAGAAAATGAACACACCTGGCTCAATTATAAACGTCCTCGAGCCGAGTGTTACAGTACCAACCCCACCACCCCCCCCCTAAAGGTGCGAACGTCCGGGCAGCACCAACATCAGGACTAGGGGAGGTCTGGGTGGGCGTCTTGTCCTTGGTGGCGGCTCTGGCCCCGGTCGTGATCCCCACCCCCCACCGTCACAACCTGCTTTGGTAGCCCTCCTCCCAATGACCACCCTCCACTCAAACCCACTGACCCCCCTAAAAGGGCAAACCCCCCGGACCTAAGGTGCAAGCATCGCCTAAGGGGCAGCACCGGGATAAGGTCCGCACCGGGATAGTTCAAGCATGCAAGCACCGGTACAAGGGCAGCACCGGACTACGGGGCCGTACCGGACTAATGGCAGTACAGAACTAAGGTGCCAGCACCGTGCTAAGGTGCATCCCGGACTACGGGTGCATCCGGGCTAAAAGGGGCGTCACCGGACTCAGGGGCAGCACGGACTCGGGGCAAGGCAACCCGGGTCAAGGGCCAGCACCGGACTAAGGGCCAGCACCGGACTAAGGGGCTACCCGGACTCAGGGGCCAAGCACCGGGCAAGGGCGGCACCGGACTCCGGGTCCAGCACCGGACTAGGGGCAGCACCCGCCGGCTAAAGGGCATCACCGGCTAAGGTTCACCTGACTAATGGCGGATCCTGGCCTGGCTGCTCTGGCGGATTCCTTGCGGAACGGCTCTCTGGCGGATCCTGCTGGACGTCTCTGGCGGATCCTTGCGGGCCGGCTCTGGCGGATCCCCTTGCGGGACGGGCTCTGGCGGATCCTGGCTGGACGGCCTGGCGGATCCTGCTGGCTGCTCTGGGCGGATCTGCCTGGCTGGACGGCTCGGGCGGATCCCTGGCTGGACGGCTCTGGTGCGGATCCCTGGCCTAGACGGCTCTAGTCGGAATCCTGGCTGACGGCTCTGGCGATCCGCCCAGAGCCGTCCCGCCAGGATCCGGCCAGAGCCGTCCAGCCAGGATCCGCCAGAGCCGTCCAGCCAGGATCCGCCAGAGCCGTCTATCCAGGATCCGCCATAAGCCGTCCCAACCAGGATCCCCACCTATCCGTCCAGCCAGGAGCCGCCAGATCCGTCTAGCCAGGATCCGCCAGAAGCCGGCCATCCAGGATCCGCCAGAGCCGTCTAGCCAGGATCCTCCAGGCCGCCATCCGGATCCGCCAGAGCGTCCAGCCGGATCCCCAGAGCCGTCTCAGCCATGGCCGTCCATAGCCGTCCAGCCAGGATCCGCCAGAGCCGTCCCGCAGGATCCGCCAGAGCCGTTCCCGCCATGATCCGCCAGAGCCTCCCCCCATGATTCCGCCAGAGCCGTCCCTCCAGGATCGCCAGAGCCAGCCGCCAGGATCCTCCATCTAGTTCGGTGATACCCCTTATCCCGTGCTGCCTTTAAGCCGCGGTGTGCCCCTTAGTCCCGGTGCTGCCCTGTCCGGTGCCCCCCCCTTAGCCCGGTGCGCCCCTAGTCCGTGCGCCCCTTAGCCGTGCGGCCCCTTAGTTCCCGGTGCTGCCCTTTAAGCCCGGTGCTTGCCCCTTAGTCCGGTGCTGCCCCTGAGTCGGTGCCGCCCCTTAGCCCGGTGCTGCCCCGTAGTCCCGGTACTGCCCCTTAGCCCTGTGCTGCCCTTAGTTCTGTACCTGCCTTTAGTTCCGGTACTGCCCGTAGTCCGGTGCTGGCCCCTTGTCCCGTTGGCTGCCCCTTATCCCTGTGCTGCCCCCCTTAGCCCGTGGCTGCCCGTAGCCGATGCGGCCCTATGTCCCGTGGTTGCCCCTTAGTCCAGGTGGGGTAGGTGTAGGGTGGTCATTGTAGGGAGGCTACCAAAGCAGGTTTTGCTGTGGTGGGGTGGGGATCACGACCGTGTCCAGAGCCCCACCATGGACATACGCCCCCCCAGACCCCCCTAGATCTGATGTTGGTGCGCCCGAGTTTCGCACCTTGGGGGGGTACTTGTACCTGGCTTCTAATGGACGTTTTAATTGAGCCGGGTTGTGTCATTTCTGTGTTTGGGTGTATTTCATTTGGTGTGGGTGTGTATGGGTGAGTTCATTTTGTTTGTGTCATGTGTGATTGGTCGATGAACTCCCAATCGGAGGTAACAGGGTCACTGTCGGCTTCGTGATTCTCTGATTGGGAGCCATTATTTTCTGTGTGGTTTTCACCTTTTGTTTGTTGGGTTCTGTTTCTGTTTTTGTTGTTTAGTGTTTTCAGTTCAGAACTTCACGTATCGTCTTTTGTTGTTTTTTTTCGTGTTCCTTGGATAAAAAGTCATCATGTTCACTCGACCGCTGCCATGGTCCCCATCCTTCAGACGATCGTGACAGAATAACCACCCCCACAAGGACCAATCAGCGTACCAAGCGGCAACAGGACCTACCTACAACAACAGGATTTATGACCGGCCTCCTAAGTTCTTGACATGGGAAGGTTATGGCGGGAAAGGATCCTGGCGCACAACCGGGGAATCTCGCCTCCCTCGTGAAGAGTCTGGATGCAGCCAAGCCGAGAGGAGGTGTACGAGGAGTCCGCGGCGAAGGCGAGGCTGGAAGCCCGTGGAAGAGAGTCACCCCAAAAATTTTTGGGGGGGGGGCACATGGCTTGGGCAGCTTGGGGCATCTGAGTCCTGCCACAGGTAGAGCTGGAAGAAAGGTATCGGATTACGGGAGCCATTGGCGATTAGAGGGAGGGAAGTTGTGTGGCACGCATAGAGACGAAGTGGTGTTTCCCAGTCTGGTTCCGGTCCGTTCTTGAATCCCAGTTAAGGCCAGTGTGGGTGTTCCCGTACGGACCGGTCTGTTCCCTACCCACTGCACCCGGTCCACGATGTTCGTCGCCAGCCCGGCCCGGCCTGTTCGCTCCACTCGCACCATGGTAAGGTGCGCGTCGCCAAGCCCAGCCCGCCTGTTTCCGGCTCCACGCACGAATCTACGGGTGCGTTACAGTCGGCCAGATTCTGCCTTCTGCCCACGGCGCCTGAACTGCCCGTCGGCCCATGGCGTCTGAACTGCCCGTTTTTTCCAGCTCTGCATAGCCGCCCGTCTGATAAACTGATCCTGCAAGCTCTCACCCGGACCCCTGTTTTGCTCGCGCTTCTGGCTCCCCTGGTTTTGTGACCCCGACGCTGCTTTTTTTGGATACTCTTCTTCCCCGGAGAATCCGGACCGCTTTCGCCATTACGACTCCTGACTACTTTCAATCCCGGTACTCTGACCAGCCTTCTGCCTTGCTAATACTTTTTTGGATTTCCTTGAACTGTACTGCTGCCCTTGTTTCATCGCGCCCTGTTTGTGTCTGTGTCTCCCCCCCCCCAGGACTCTGGACCACCACCACCGCTTCATAGACTCATCGCTGCCACTGGGGGGACACAGACCCAGCACTTGGACGTGATCCTGTTACCCCTGGAGGCGTACATCACTCCCTACTTCCCTTTTCCCTTATTTTAATAAACTTTCTGGTGTGACGCATTGTGGTCTCTGTCGTCTGTCTGAACCGTGACAGTTACAGAAATCTGTAAGCGCTACTTGGCAGCGAATAAAATGTCATTACAATTTTGGGGGGAAATTATCTGTGTTGTTTTAACAATTGATTTTCCCATTATCAAGTGAAATTAATCATGTCCTTTTGTTGAAATAACCAATAGTCCACAACTGTTTATGTCCGTGAAAACTTCCAAAAATTTTGTTTACCCAAATATTCAGTGTTTCTCATTCATTTGGCCCCAATTATAATTTAATCAAAGACTAAATCAAAAGTACTTGCTGTTGGTATAATTGATGACTTTGCATAACAATCACTGAAAAGGAGAGATTTCTAAATAATGAAACTACCAAAAGAAAGAGAAAATTGGACAAGGAGGTGACTGAGAGAACATAGAATTTTGAAGGGGTAGAAGATATGATACTAAGCGTTAGGACAGTGCACACAGCTCAGTGACGCCTCCACTACAGTGTAATCCAAACCACCCCTAAGCCATGAATGAGTGATACTAGCTTAAATCTTTTTTAGAAAAAACCTTTCAAGTCTTGTAACATGTCTGATCCTCATGGAGTCAGCTTAGGATAAATGTCCCGTTAATCTGCCACAAGAACAACCCTTTTAAATGTGTTCAACGTGGTAGTTTTTCTCTTAGAATCAACAAATTAATTAGTGTAACTGTAATGGCCAAGGACTCAAAATTCCCTTTATCCTGCGCTTACTTTGGTTTTAGATACCATAGCCCAGCAAATCACCCAAAGGAATGAACGTCATATCATGTCCTGGCAGACAGAGGCTGGAGCCCTATGACGCCAGTCGCAAGTTTCCGCTAGTCTTTTAAATCAGGGATGGGGGAAAACATACCATGCAGAGTAGTCTTCATATGGAATCTGCTGTGTAGGATGGATCACCCAGAAGTGAATCCAATATTTGGAGGGATGGGGCTATGGATATCACAGATGTGGTGAGTCCAGATTAGGGAAGGACGTACCTGATTGAGAACGGGTTTACAGAGAAACACTGCTGGTTCAGTCAGTCTACCAATTGAACATTCCCCAATAGGCTACAGGAATACAACACCTCTACTGTAATTCAGATTAGTTACATCATACACGCTCAGATTAGATGCTTATACACATTCTAACTGTCCAATCTCATAATTGTATAGATGAATAAATTCCCCTAACGTTAGGATTATTTGTGAGTATGTTTCTTATAGAGCCCCAGCCCATCAACATGTTGGAGGTGATGGACACTTTGATTTGGACTTTGACAAAGTCTTTTAAGTTAGAGGGAAAGTTTTCTGTTGATAATGTAGATATACATGTCAAGTATACACACACACAAACACAAAACATTATGTACACTAGCCCCCCACTCATTCGCACACCACTCATTGCTGTTATTCATTGTTTACCTAAACGAGTTAGATTTCTCAGCCAGAACTTTACTAGAAAACTCGCTTCAAATGGGAAAATGTACAACGGTGTCAAAGCCAAACGAACAGCACACATGTCAAAGAGAAGCCAAACAAACAATCAGAATTACCATACATATGCAAATTCATTCTCGAAGTATTATTGCGACAATATTTCTTTGGCAAGCACTGACCATTTTTAAATCAGGTATCGTTACAAATGGGTGATAATTCATTATTTCCTGTAAATTAGATGGTAATTGTATGGTATACTGGTGAGGCATTTCGAAGGAGAGCACACACCGGAGTCAAATAGAAACAGCTAAGGACAAATTCTTAGGCATACAGGGACCAAGGCCAGATGGGGATATGCCTTCCTGTGCCAGATAGCCTTAGAGAGAAATTTCATCGATTGATCCCTTGTTGTATAGACCTCACTGTTCATAGGAGTGCAGGTGTGGAGCTCAAAGGTATTTACACATGGGCTTTTCCTGTTGCCAAAGATGAACAACAGTGGTGTTTGATGAGGGTTTGTTTGGACTGTCAATAGCATGGAGGTCTTAGTGTACGGTGCGGTTGTACAGTATTATGTTGTATTTGTAACAGTTGGGACCAGGGTGTGTGAGAAGAGAATTCCAAGGACTTAAATCCAAGTGCTGCTTTATTATCACAACTTTAACCTATTTCCCTTTTTACCATTCTGATAGGGCTGAAGATTTGGAACTTAGGAACAAGCAGATGGGATACATTGTCATAACCAGGAATTACCATCACAATGCATTTCAAGTCTCCGCTTCTGTCCTATGCATCCCATCAACTCTTCTCTGTCTGCCTTAGGAGACAGAGTAGGACCAGCTGACCTGCTTGGCCTGAGCGGGCTGGTCATGGAGCATGCTTCCATATTTTGCTCGTTTCTCCTCTGTTCTTGCTTTTCTCTGTTATGCCTCAGCGGGACCTACGGTAATCAATTGAGGGCTGATCTTTAAAAGCGGCACGTCAGCGTAGCACATTCAGCCCCATTTGCCACTTCTTCGTGCACGCTGGCAGTGCTTGAACACTCGCATCATCATAAAGACCCTGACAGGGGCTCCCCAGTCACACAAAAGAAAAAAAAAAAGAAGAGAAGAAAAAAAAAAAAAAAAAAAAACATACACAGTTTAAGATTGTACTGTAGGAGAGGAATACTGTGAGGAGGTAGAATGGGGAGAGGAGGAGGAGAGGGAAAGATGGGATAGTAAGAAAGAAGGAGGATGATTCAGGGTTTGAATAATTTACTTGACAAAGGCCCCCAAGTGAAAACTATGGGGTGACTCTGATGTGTTATTCTGCTTGACTTTGAAAATAAACGACAAAACAAACATGCCAAACACCTTTTCAAAAGTAGGGCATTTGTTTTGAAGTGGGCAATCCTCTTTTGTTTTCTATCTTTTTTTTCCCTTCAAATGCTGATGGATTCAGCACCCATGGCACTTATGTTTGTTTCTTAGATTTCTCTGATTCGTTTGTGAGGGAACTTTTTTTTTATCAGTGTCCACGATCTTTTACGAACGAGAAGGCCAGGCGCAGCCGTGATAAGCATTCATGTTTATTTATCGACGAATAAACACCCGACAAAACACAAACTAAACGTGAAGTCCAAGGTATCATACACCACATACTCACACGGAACATACACACCCTTACTCAACAAATACATTCCTCAGAGTCAGGGCGTGGACGACCCCCCCCCCAAGGTCCGGACCCCGACCGCCCACATCAACAATAACAGGGTAGGGGCCGGTGGCATTCCCTCTGAGGCGGATCCGGCTCCGGGTGGGACCACACTACTCTACCACCTCCCCTTGCTCCTCCTGTCTGGTCTGGAACCTCGCGCGCTGCTTCCGCTCTCCTTCCCTCCCAGAAGTCACCAAGCCCTGTCTGGACCCCTTGTGTGGGAGACCCCGAACCTGGAGAGGGCTGACGTCTGGGTCTGGACTGGAACGCTGACGGAGCTGGACCTGAACGACGTTGTATCGAACTGCTCTGGCTCCAGGTGGAGCTGCTGAGCCGGAACTGGAATCAGGCCCGGTGTAGCGGACTGCTCTGGCTCCGGAGTGGAGCCGCTGACGCGGAGCCTGACTGGCCCTGTGGGAGCGGATTGTTCTGGCTCCGGAGTGGATCATCTGACGCGTGCCAGACCAGGCACCGGTGAACAGGCACGGGCCGTTCCTGACTGGACCACGAACCACTGGCTTGGTGGCGGGGATCAGGCACGGCCTGACTGGGCTAGACGACGCTCACCACTGGCTTTTGCGTGGACAGGAACTTGGCCCGGGCCGTACGGACCCGCACACCATTGGCTTGGGGCGGGGAGCAGGAACGGGAGCCGGACCCGGGCTGGCGACGCTCCAATGGCTTTGTGCGAGGGGCAGGAACAGGCCGGTCCGGGCTGGCGACGCCATCCCCTGGCTTGGTGCGAGGGGAGGAGCGGCGGGCCGGCTGGCGACGCGCACCACTAGTGTTGCTAGGGGACAGGAACAGGCGGACCGGGCATGGCGACGCGCAACCACGGCTTTATCGGGAACAGGAACGTGCCAACCTGTAGCTGGAACAACGTACCACTGCTTAGTGCAGGGAGCAGGAACGGGCCGGACGGACTGGCGACCGCACCACTTGATTGGTGCGAGAGCGGGAACTGGGTTCCTTTCATTAACCCCTGCTCCTTCTTCTGCCTAACCAGCTCCTCGCGCCGTGCCTCACACTTTCCTTCTCTCCCTCTGAACCATGGCCCCCCTAACTGGTGCCTCCTCTGCTACCAGCTGAACCGCCTATCGCGGCCCTCCTTCTGCCTCTTCGTCCACGCCGTGTGCCCCCCCAAACATTTTTTTTGGGCTTGTCATCCCCGCGTGATCAGGGCCTCCATTCCTTCTTGCCAGCCTCTCTCTCTCTCCTCCCAAAGTCCATCCTCTCTGCTCCCTCATCGGCACCCTGCTGGTCCAGGTATGGTGGTCTTCTGTCACGATCGTTACCACTAGAAGGACCAGGCGCAGCGTGATAAGCATTCATGTTTATTATCTCTACCTGAATAAACACCGACCACACAAACAAACTAAACGTGAGTCCAGGTAGCATACAAACAACACACCTCACACGAAACATCCACACCCTGACGAACAATACAAGTCCTCAGAGTCAGGGCGTACATCAAGAATATGTCTCAGATTTGTCATTGCCGAGTCATGCATCTACAAAAAAGCTGGGCCCGTTACCCCCTTTTCCCTGCTGTCTACCTCTTCCCTTTATCTATTCTCTGCTTGTTATTTTTGTAACACTCTCTTCTCTCCCTCATCCATCCCTCTCTCTCTCTGCTCTCCCTCCATCGCTCCTCATCAGGCCCGACTGTACCCGCAAACCATATTTAATTATAACATCACTGACAGTGTGTAAACTGCATTAAAAAGGCTTTTGCTAAACCCAACACCTGTTACTGTCGGTTGAGTTCATAAACGACTTTGATACCTAGCCTACTGTATCAAAACTGTGTCCGTTAAGTAGGTGGTATCTGCTTTGAGGAATAAACCTCAAAGTTGACTTTGAGAGGTATGTTTAGTTATAGCTTATTTTGAGGGGCACTGTGAATCATAAGGATTGCTCCTAGGCACTTGACAAACACACTGCACGTTGCACCACATACTCAGATTAGTTCTTGTTTTTACAACACACCAGACACCACAAACTCACGGCTTAGATCCCTCTCACCCCATCTCTCCTTAACTCGCCACAGTGCAGACGGCCTATATGTAATCTGGGGGGGTGACTGGCTGAGGTTTTAACAAGGCTAGCAGGCCACATCATAACAGTTTCTCTCAGCTTAGACCACCTCTGCCCTGAGCACAGCTTCCAACTTCACAGGTTATCCATCCTCGCACTGGATTTTACACTGATCCCTACTTTCTATATCCCGTGAACCCTAGGGCCATACACAGGTAGCAGAAGACGGCTCTGCTATGGTCGAATCCCTATGGTTCCTTCTCACCATGTTTGGACTGGTGAGTTGGGAGTGAGAGAAGTGAAATGCCACCGCGCATGAGTTCACATCACCCACCCCACGGCTCCAATGTCACCCACACCACACACCACACACAACACACACACACACACACCCACCATGGTTTTCCCAGAATTGTTGACAGTTCACAGATGTAGTAACCCTACACACACACACCCTTTGTCAAAAGCGCCTGCTTAGTTTGAGATGTGTGGTTCCACAGGAGGCCCCTAACACTACAGAATGACATGGGGTATCTGACTATAACCCAGGGGAGTGACTGTCAGAGAGACAGACATAGGTTCCTAGACAGGAACCCACTCACATAGAACTCAGAGGGGGGAGGGGGGGGGTGTTGAGACTACTCCCAATGTGAACCATAGTGCATTCCCTCTCTTTCTCCTACTAACCTTCGCTCTCTTCTCCCCTCGCCTCTTTCATGAGGTGCCATGACACCGCAGGGGCCTCACAGAGCTGTGACGGTTCTCTGAAGGGCTTCCTGTATGTTGTGTAGAGGTAGCTTTCGACACACTTCTCTCCCAGAGTCCCAGTGCTGCCCTGGTGTTCGTTGGTGCTGTTGGTGTTCCTTTTAGGCCACAATGCAGTGAGTCCTCTCAGCCAGTGCAGCTGTATATGATATACCGTAATATGCATGTTTCTAAGCAGGTTCTTTTGGAACTGTGTTTTTCTCTGCCTGGGCCTATCAGCTGCCAAATTCAGACATACAGATTGGCTGTTTAGAACAGCGTGATGGACCACCAATCATCAATGTGCAGGTGATGGGGTCGACAGAGGGAGGAAGGTAGAGGTAACGGTGTAAGGACGGGTGCTAAGGGGAGGGGCTTTTTGTTATCAGAGGATTCTGGAATTATTGGAGTTTGACAAGGATCCCAACCAACATACACAACATGGGTTTGGCACACACACACACCTTGCACCCATGCACACAAACACACAAACATTCTTTGTAACAACGCACAAACACACCATGCCTAACATGTGTACATGCCACGTGAACACTTATGCCACACATACACACACAAGAACACGGACGTGGCACAACCACACCGCACGCACCAAACGCGCACGCAAACACAACACACATTGCATATATACAGACGCACAAACACACACACCTACATGTGTACATGCACGTGAACACCCCCCAAAGAACTATCACACGCATACACAACACATGACGCACTCCACCCGCACACGTGGACACACACCACAACCCCCTGGGCAGATCAAGGCTTACAGGGGCAGCAGCTGATGAGGCTTCTCTTCAATCGCACGCTTATGATAGCACATCAATGTCTGACCACCAATCAGGCACGGACCCACTAACCTCAGGAGGAAACACCGGCAATGTGGAGAACTACCTGAAAATCAGTGACTATTACAGTGCTTCTATTCCCTTGACAAAGAGATGGTGACAAAGCTTGGTTGAAAATAGTACTTTTGCATTGTAAAATTCTCTTTAAGTGTTACTGAGGCATTTTCCTCGTCTTCCGTTGCACCTCTATTCACCCATTTTTCAGGGTTGTTTCAAATCCCCTCGAAAAAAACTATCAAATTCCTTAAGACAAAATATACCACCAGAGAAAGACATATCTATACTCTATAAAACAAGGGTTCCAAAATGGTTTTTCGGCTGTCCCATAGGAGGAACCCTTTTTGTTTCTAGGGAGAACCCTTTTTGGTTTCCCCCCACGTAGAACCCTTTTGGTTTCCATTTAGAACCCTCTGTGTAAGGTTCTACATGGAACCCAAAGAGTTCTACCTGGGGGGGGGGACCCAAACTTAACATTGGGGTTTCTACCTAGACCAAGAGGGTTAATCAAAGGGCCTCCACCTGTTTTTTCTAAGAGTATATGAGATGCGATTTTCATTTTTAGCACCTAACATCAACTCTTCTTACTAGGACAGAGGCTTTCAAAACCGCTGGGGAACTCATATGGTTCTTCAACTCTGTCTCTGTAGCCTCCCAGCAATTCGTCAGGCAATTCAAAGGTAAAGGAACGGAGAGAAGTATAAATGAACTCTGATCTACATGGGCCTTGACTGTAGCCCTTAGAGGCTCTGGTCTCTGCACTGTGTCACATCACACATCACACTTCCAGATGGACCCTCGATGGATTTGGCCCAACAGTGCCCTTGAACCACATAATGGGACATTCCAGAAGAGGAAGGTGGTGTAGTGAGACTAAACATAAGTCTCAACAAGAGCAGATGGGAGACAGGAAGTGCACAAAGTTGGATAAAGTATGTCAGGCCTTGATCGTAAGCTCCAGGTATCGTATAGCCCAGACTGTCACACTCAAAGGAGGAGAAGTAAGACTATTATGGTGGGAATGTGAGCGGGGAGATTGCTCGCTGCAGGACAACCCGTATTGCATTTTGAAGGCATCTCATAGGCACGGCGATCGGACATGTTCCCCCCAGCGCAAAAATCACTAATTACTTGTTTTAAAAAATTTAGGACGATGAGGAAGAGTCTGCGCCTTCAAAGTAAACACAGCAGTCTTTCCCTAGAACAGAGGGGGGAGGGGGAGCACGGGGAGGAGGGTGAGGAGGGGAAGGTTTGCTCATAAACTGAGACGGCAGTAATCAGGTTTTAAGTATTTTTATTTTTATATTATTTTTTAGTTCAAATCAAATTAATTGTATTGGTCACAATACACGTTTTTAGCAGATTTTATTGCTGGTGTTTGCGACATACATTGTGTTTCTAGCGCCGACAGTGGCAGTATATCTAACAAGAATATCTACAGTTTCACGACATATACCCATAACCACAATCTAATAATGAATGGCATTTAAAATATATAATAAATATATGGACGAGCATGTCAGATCGGCATAGACTAAGATCAGTATAATAGTATAGAAATACAGTTATACATTGAAAGTCGGAAGTTTCATACACTTGTGGAGTAATTAAACTCGTTTTTCAACACTCCACAAATTTGTTGTTAACAAATATCGGTATGGCAGTCGTTAGGACATCTACTTTGTGCATGACCCAAGTAATATTTCCACCAATTGTTTACAGACAGATATTTTCACTTATAAGTCAGGACAAAACCCGCCGATGAAGATGGAGGAATTCGCGACTAGCTCTTATGGAAACCTTGTGCATTATTTTGTTTTTTTCTGTATTAGTTTTGTACATTCATTAGGTCTCAGACGTGTCTTTGCATCATTACATACGCTGGGAAAAACTATTGGATATCAGAGCGGCGGTAACTCACCACCTTACACCATGAATACGGAACTTTCCCGAGCATGATCCTTTGTTTGCTCTCCCCAGGGCTACTGACACTGATTCCAGCGGCTGACCGCCAAACATCGCCTGGCGGAGGCGAGGCAAACTCGGAGCGGCCTGCTGGTCCGACTTAGGAGCACGCACCCAGCCCCCCCACGCTTTCAGTATCTACTCGCTATTGTTCATCTTGGTTCAAACAAGTCGACGAACTACGGGCAAGGAATTTCTTTCCAGAGAGACATCACGGCCTGTAAATACTCTGTTTCAAACAACAAAAAACAAAACAATCAACATCCAAAAAAAAAAAACCAACACACAATCAAGTCAAAAAAAAAAAAAAATCAACAAAAAAACCAATCAAAAATCAAAAAAGACACAAAAAAAACAAACAATCAAAAAAATCAACACAACACAACACAACAAAAAAACAAAACAAAAAAAAAAACAAAACAAACACAAAGTCAAAAAACAAACAAACAAAATTCAAAAAAAATAAAAAAAAAAAAAAAAAAAAAATCAAAAATCAAAATCAAAATCAAAAAACAAACATCATACAACAAAAAACAAGTTCAAATCTCAACAAAACAAAAAAACAAAAAAAAAAAATCACAAAAATCAATCATACAAAACGAAAAAAAATAAACAAAACAAAAAAAAACAAAATCACAAAAAAAATATATTCAACAAAAAACAAACACAAAAAAACCAACAATCGATCTCCAAATCAAAATCAAAAAAAAAAAAAAAAAAACAAAAAACAAAAAAAAAATCACAAAACAAATCACCAAAAAAACAAAAAAAAAAAAAAAAAAGCAAGAAATGCAAAACAACAAAACAACAAAATCAAAAACAAAACAAAAATCAAGAAAAAAACATCAAAAAACAAACAAACAAAATCAATAATAAACAATTCAAATACAACAATCACATCAAAAAAGACAAATCAAACCGAAATCAAAAAAAAATCAAAAACAAAAAACAAACAACAAACCAAAAAAACAACAAAAAAAAAAAAAACAAAAAAAAACAAAAATCAAAACAAAAACAAAACAAAAATCATCAACAGTTCAAAAAAAAAAATCAAAACAAAAACAAAAGAATCATCAAAAAAAACAAGTCAAAATCAATATACAAACAACAAAACATAAACTCAAAACAACAGTCATCCTCAAAAACAAAAACACACAAAAACACCAACAAAAAAACAAAAATACAAAAACAAACTCACCCGTTCCCCCTCTTCCCCCCCTGTTGCCCCTTCCCCACCATTCTCTTCTTTTTTATATTCTTTCTACTCATTCCAGCCAGATTGGTTCTCCTTTCCTCGCTCATACAGGAATAAATATCTCTCCTGGGAAGCCAGAAGGGTGGAGGTAGTGTGTTCATGATGTAACGACTGGTTGTGTAATTCTAGTAACATAGAGAAACTCGAGTCCTTCTGTCACCCGACCTAGACTATCTCACATCAAAGCCGACCGTATTATCCTCCCACGATAATTTCTTCGGGTCATAGTTACGGCCATGAATCGCCCCTCAATCCGATACCACAACTCCCCTCAAGAACTTCCCGGACCTTATTCAAACTGTAAACCACTATCCTGAGCTGCATTTATTGTAGCGGGGATTTTAACAAAGCAAATTTTTGAGGACATGCCTGCGCAGTCTATCAACATATCGACTGTTTGTACTCGCGCTGCTAAAATCCCGACCATTGCTATCAAACTTCCGGGAATGGTTATAAGCCCTCCCCGCCCGCCTTTCGGCAATCTGACCACGACTCCATTTTGCTTCTCCCTTGCCCTAATGGCAGAAACATCAAACGGAAAATCCCGTGCTAAGGACTATTCAACGCTGGTCTGACCAATCGTAATCCAGCTTCACGATTGTTTTGATCACGCGTACTGGGATATGTTTCTGGGTAGCTTCCAAAATATTTCGCCAGATACACTGACCTTGGCCTGAGTTTATCAGAAGTATATAGGTGATGTTGTGCCACTGTGACTATAACCTACCTAACCAGAAACCATGGATAGAGCGGCATATTCGCCAATCTGAAAGCGTCCCCCTTCGCATTCCAATAACCAGGCAAGTGACTGGGAATATGGCCGAATACAAACATGTAGCTACTCACTCCAATGTGCAATAACTGGCAAACATCAGTATATGTCATGAGCCTCTCACTCCCGTTACCACTAATTTTCTTCTCACTCTGCTCACCACTCTCTCTACTCAGCCTACCTACTCACCTGTCCCTGCTCTGCCTCTGCTCTACTTACTCTGCCACCTGCGGCTGCATTCCCCCTACCTCTCCCAGTATTTAGGCCCTGTCTTTCGCTCTCCGGTGTCCAGATCGTCTGCAAAGCTCACACCCGGAACTGTTTGCTCGCGCTTCTGGCTCCCCGTTTGTGACCCCGGACCTGCCTTGGGAAAAAATTTTTTGTATACTCTTCTGCCCCAGGAGATCCATACCTGCTTCTGCAGACACTCCTGACTATCTTCAATCCGGTAACTCTGACCAGCCCCTGCCTTGCTACTACGTATTTTGGATTTTCCCTTGAACTGTACTGCTGCCTTGTTTTTCCCGCCCTGTTGTGTCTGTGTTCCCCGCCCCCGGACTCTGGACTCACCCACCAACCGTCTTCATAGACGCATCGCTGCCACTGGGGGGGGCACAGACCCAGCACATTGGAACGGATCCCTGGTTACCCCCTGGAGCCTTCATTCACTCCTACTTCCCTTTTCCTAATTTTTAATAAACTTTCTGGTTGACGCAATTGTGGTCCTCGGGTGTCTGTCTGAACCGTGACAGACGATCTGACCATTTGGACCTCAGCGCACACTTTCCCCGCACATGAACCGATGAGCATGAGGCAGTTTTTCCGCCGCAGCAGCAACAACAGACTCGCCATGAGCATTCAAACCTCCCCAACCTTACCCCAGGCCAGTCTGCCCACCAGCCCTGCCCCCGAGTTCCAGGGGCCCGAAAAAAAATTTTTTTATTTTTCAGGAAAAACCCCTTGTTTTTTTTCCACTTTTTTTGGGGGTTTTACACTTATTCTAAACGTTTAAAATTGTTTTTTTTTTCAAAATCTAAAACAAATCCCCCCAAAAAGGGACAAAAAAAAAACGGTTTTTTTAGAAATGTTTGGAATTTAAAAAAAATAAAAAAGGGAAAATTCACATTACATAAGTTTTTCAGACGTTTTACTCAGTATTTAGTTGAAGCACCTTTGGAGCGTTTAAAAGCCTTGAGTCTTCTTTGGTTGACCTAAAAGTTTGGGCACACCTGTATTGGCGGGCTCTAAAGGGAAATTCAGAATTGTTAAAGCCATTCTGTGTCGTTTGGGCTGTGGTTTTAGGTTGTTTCCTTTGGAAGGTGAAACTTCGCCCCGTCTAGTCCTGAGCACCTGGGCGGGTTTTTCTTTAAGGTCTCTCTGTACTTTGCTCCTTTAAATATTTGCCTCGATCCTGACTTTCCCTCCCTCACTGAAAAACATCCCCACACATGATGCTGCCCCCCACCAGCTTCACCGTAGGGATGGTGCCGGTTTCCTCCGGTCACTTCCCTCCCAAAGGCCCATTTCCTCCGATTGCTCAGTTTTGACCGGGAGGCCGCTCATGCCTCGACACAACCCCCTTTCCGGTGTCTAGGGACAATTCCTTTCCCCTAGGTTTGGTTTTTTGCTCGACTTGACTGTAAAATGTGGGACCTTAAAGACAGGTGTATCCCTTTTCCAAATCTTCCAATCAATTGAATTTTTCCACAGGTGGACTTCAATAAAATTTTAGAAACCAAAGATGATCGGGGAAAAACGTATGCACCTGACTAATTTCGAGTCTTATAAAAAGGTTGAATACTTATATAAATGGTTTTTCTGTTTTTTTTTTTTTTTAACATTGGGCAAAAATTAAAAAATTCTTTTTTTCCTTTGCATTAGGGTTTTGTGTGTAGATTGCTGAGGATTTATTTTTTTTAAAATCCCCCTTTCAAAAAAGGCTTAAGAAACAAAGTAAAAACAAAGGGTCTAAACTTTCCCAGGGCTTATATGTCCTTTTAGTTGTGGTAAAAAAAAATGATATGTCAAAAGTGTGCCGCCAAAAGCTTTTACATGAAGAAAAAAAAAAAAACAGGTCTTTCGCTTTTGAAAACTTTCATCCGTCTTTTCGAATTTGAGAACTGACTACCTTATTCTGGTGGTGAGAAATCATTAGTTTTTCACATCAGGGTAAACCCCAATCAAACCAAAATGATGTTAGTACATTTCTTAAAGTCCGGTTTTCCCGGAAAAGTTAAGCCAAACCCCTTTTTACCCGGGACAGGGGGTTCTTGTAGACTTTAGGGTACGAATTAATTTTTTGGGAAGGGTGTTTGAGCACATCCAATATTCAAAGGTTTAGAGAGAACCACCTCACCACCCCTGCTTTTTTTATGTCTATTCTCCACCCTGAACTGAACATATCCCAATAGTAAAACCACTTTCAAAGTTTTTCAGTGCTCTGACATAGTCTAATTCATTTGATCCGCAAAAATGGCCATAGCAGTTTTTTGTATGTATCATTAAAAAGCACTGCTGCTCTCTCAATGGCGCTCATACACCCATTCATGGAGAGCCCCTTGGGAATTGAATCACACCAGTCTTTCCAGTTTAAACAACATGGGCTAAGGATAAATTTAAGTGCATACATAATTTTTTGCCCAGGATCTCCAACGCGGGGGAGTTTTTTTTCACCTTTTTTTTGCATTCTTGCGAAAATTTTTCGTTGGGGTAAAAAATTAATTAAAGTTCCTTTCCAAAACCCAATTTTTAAAAAAAAAAAAAGGTTGGCTTTTGAAAATTTAATTTTCTTTAATTTGGAACTATACCTTATTTTTAAACATTTTTTCACAAACCCACAATCCCAAAAGTGAGTAATTTGTTAAAGTTTTTTTCCAAAAGAACCAACCTTTTTCTACCGGAAAATTTTTTCCAAATTTTGGGGACAAATTTAAATTTTTGGGGGAATTTTTTAACATAAATATTAAAGGGGAAAATAAGGAACCCCCAAACCCCCGCTTTCTTTTTTTTTTTAAAATGAACGAAAATTCCCCCAAAAAAACCACACAAATTTTTCGGGCCGGCCCAAGCAAATTTCTTTTGCCCCCAAAAAAAAAAAAAAAAAAGAAAAAAAACACCCCCCAAACCCAAAACCCCAAACAAACCCCAAAAAAAACCCAAAAAAAACAAAAAAAAAAAAACAAAAAAAAAACCAAAAAAAACAAAAAAAAACCCCAACAAAAAAAAAAAAACCCCAAAAAAAAAAAAAAAAAACACACCCAAAAAAAAAAAAAAAAAAAAAAACCCCAACAAAAAAAAAAAAAAAAAAAAAAAAAAAACACAAAAAAAACCCCAAAAACAAAAAAAAAAAAAACAAAAAAAAACAAAAAAAAAAAAAAAAAAAAAAAAAAAAAAAACCCCCAAAAAAGGGGAAAGGGGCCCACGGGCCCCCCCCCCAAAAAAAAAAAAAAAAAACCCCCCAAAAAAAAAAAAAAAAATAAAAGTAAAATAAAAATGGAAAAAAAATTAGGTTTGCACCTGGATCAACGTATTTTAACATAGTAAATGTAAATCCACACACTCCAATTTGATGAAAATATGTTTTCATTTCGTATAGTAGTTTAATTTCTGGGTGTCATTCCCCTTTTGTATACAAATTACAAATTACAATTCATTTTAAATGTTTCTAATTGCAAAACACAATATTACAAATTAAATTTGTACATATGTTACAAATTTGCAAAAAAATGTATGTTTCGAAATTCCCAATTGTTGAGCTAACGTTACTAGGTGGCTAAAACAAGGTTAGCTAGGGGGCAACATTAGCTAACTAGGGGTTATGGGGTTTAAAGGGTTTGGGTTAAGGTTAGGGGGAGTTGGTTAAAGGGTTTTGGGTTTGGGGGGGAAATGTTAGCTACATGCTAAAATCGTTGCAAAAATAGCTCAAAAATATAAGTATTTTTCAGAGTTGTATTTACGAAAATGCAAAAATTTTCTTGAAGAGATTTTAAAAGCAACCTTTGTGTTGCTAAAGATCGCGTTATAACTACCCATCCATCCCAACCAACCACCCTACTTTTGTTTTTGCCTTAATAAGCTTCTGTTTTATAAAACCATCCCAAATGAAAACAATCTACTTGAGTGTCCCAGTTTTATTTTTTACTATGTTACTCAAGTCTATGAACATGGCGGGGATTTTTGAGTAACCCAAAAATTATTTTACTGATTAAAATTTTTGGACAGTTAACTAGTTATTGAAAACAAAAAATTTTAGAAAGTAACCTCCCAAACCCCTGCATATCATACATTTAAGTGAATTACATACATTGGTTGGAGTCTTAAAATTTTTTTTTAAACCAGTCCCAAATTTTTTTGTTAAAAAACTTTTTTTTGGCAATCGTTGGGGACTTACTATGGCATGACAAAATAATTTTTCCAACATTGTTTACAACAATTTTCATTATATTCCTGAATCAAATTTCCAGGGGTCAGCATTTACATACACTAAATTGACTGTGCCTTTAAAACAGCTTAAAAATTCCAGAAAATGATGTCATGACTTTAGAAGTTTTGATAGGCTAATTGACTCATTTGAGTCAATTTGGGAGGGACCTGTGGATGTATTTCAAGGCCTACCTTCAAACCGTGCCTCTTTGTTTAAAAATCAGGGGAAAATCAAAAAAAATCACCAAAGCCCCTCAGAAAAAAAAATTGTAGACCTCCAAAATTTGGGTTTCCCTTTGGGAAAATTTTTCCAAAACGCCTGAATTCCACGTTCATCTAAAAAAAAAAAAGACGCAAGTAAAACCCAAGGACCACCAGCCGTCATTACCGTCAGGAAGGAGCCCGGTTCTGTTCCTAGAGATAACGTACTTTGGTAAAAAATAATCCCAAAAACAACAGAAAAGCGGGAAAAAAACGGTCAATTATCTATATCCACATAAAACGAGTCCTATATCGACATAACCTGCCCAAAACCCCCCAAAAAAAAACCATACTAGGTTTGAAACTGCACAGGGGGAAAAATCGTATTTTTTTGGAGAAAGTCCTCTGGTCTGATAAACAAAAAAGAACTGTTTGGCCAAAATGACCATTGTTATTTTTTGGGGGAAAAAAGGGGAATGCTTGAAAGCCGAAAAACCCACCCAAACCCGGGAAAGCCGGGGGTGGCAGCATGATGTTTTGGGGGTGCTTTGCTGCGGAGGGACTTTTTCATTTCCCAAAAAATAGAGGGCCCATTGGGGAAAGGGAAAATTTAGTGGATTTTTGAAGCAACTCTAAAGACCAGTCAGGAATTTGAACTTGGTCGCAAGGGTCTTCCAAATGGGCAATGACCCCAACATACTTTTCCCAAAAATTTTGGCAAAATGGGTTTTTGGACAAAGTCAAGGTTTTGGAGTGGCCCCTCGCAAAGCCCTGACCTCAATCCTATAGAAATTGTGGGGAAACAAAAAGCTTTGCGAGCAAGGGGCCTACAAACCTGACCAGTTTAAAAAGCTATGTCGGGGGAAAGGGCCCAAATTCACCCCAACTTTTTGTGGGAACTTGTGGAAGGCTACCCAAATTTTTTGACCCAAATTAAAAAATTTAAAAACATGCACCAAATCAAATTGAGTGTATGTGAACTTCTACCCCTGGGGAAAGTAGAAAAAATAAAAGGAAGTAAATCATCTCTCAATTTTTTTTGACATTTCAATCTTAAAAAAAAAGTGGTGATCCCACGACCTAATACAGGGGTTTTTATGGATTAAATGTCAGGAATTTTGAAAAACTGAGTTTAAATGTATTTTGGGTAAAGGGGGTATGTAAACTTCTGACTTCAACTGTAATCCTCTCTCCCCCTGAAGCAAAAAGAAATTAGAAAAAAGGAATGAAAGAAGGGCAGCAAACGAAACGTCAAATTTTGCCCTTTTAATTTTTTTTTTCTTGGACATTTTGCCTATGGGGTCTCATGGAGAGTAGGTGTAATGGATACAAAAGGGATGCAAGACTTAAAAAATTTTTGCTGCCCATTAAATTTTGAGTAGGGGATAAGTAAGTTTTAAGGGGTTTTCAGGTTCCATCCGGCCCACCACCTCCAATAAATTTAAAAAGGAAAACTGATTTGCACAAAAACCATACCTTTTTTCTTGATAAACAATGTAGGGTATCTGTATCGTTCCCACAAATTAATACGTTTGTTTTTTTTTTCAACTCACTCTTTTTGGAAACGGCTGGATACTCCCCCACTGGAACTCTGCCCGGCCCCACTGAGTATTTTATTTCAAAGCAATAAAACTGTATCACTGGACTCAACCCTAGCTTTTGTTTTGAAAAAATCTTCATCACATAAAGCAATTCCAGATTCCCGTGAACCATTTTTCTATTCCCAAACTGCCTTCTTTGGGTTTAATTTTCCACCCTGAAAATGAACATTTCCCCTGAGTAAACCCCCTTACAAAGTTTTTTTCAGTTCTTTTGACTATCAAATGAACCACAGCTAATTCATGTGATCCCCGAGATGGCAATATAGCTTGTAATTGTCTGAAAAACATTGCACTCCCCAATGGCGGCTCAGTATAACAAACTTTATGCAACCCCTTGGTAAATTTCACAGTCAGTTATGTTTTTTTTGGAAATAATAAAGGATTTAAACCATTTTGGTTTTACTTTAGAGGAAAAAAAACGTTTTAAATGCCTCTGTCATATATAGGCCCCACTGTAAGCGTGTTCGATGTTGGTTTGTAGGACCCTACTTCAGGAACAAAATAAAAAAATTTTGAAAGGACAAGGGTAATTAAAAAAGAAAAGAAAAGGGCCCGCACACTGAAATCTACCAATTACCCGTTTTTTGTGACAACATACGTTCCAACACTGTTTCTTTTTGACCTGAGAAGACTTTTGGGTGAAACGTCAATAAAGTGGTAATTGGGACCTATTCAGTGTGCAGGCCTTTTTTCTTTTTTTTCATACTTCCTTAACCCGCTGAGTTTTTTAAGGATTTGCGATGAACCACAAACTTTTAAAAAGCTATAAAAATTTAAATAGCAGTCCTTTATTTTGCCCTAAAAATAAATCATTTAATCACATTCAGGACTTACAGTTTATAGCAAATTTTTAAGCTACTATTTGCCTCAGGTATTTTCTCAAGGCTAGAAGGTTTTTTATAAACCAGCCAAAGAAAAGATAATAACACGAGTAGCACAGCGTAAAAAAAGGATCATGCAAAAAGTCCCCGGGAGTGTGGGTAAACATTTTAGGACCTTTTGGACCTAGACTTGGCGGTACACTCCCCCCCTTTTAGAGTGAGAAGAAAAGAAGAAAAAAAGGAATGAATGAAAGGGCCTGACAAACCGAACTGTCTTGTCTCCTAATTTTTTTCATGGTAAAAATTTAGCTCTAAGGGGTCTCATGGGGGACATGTAGCTAATGGGTCAAAAGCATCTAAGACGTAAACGGGTTTCATGCTCATTAAAAATTTTATATAGCCGATAAGAATGTAGTTAAATTTTTTTAGGGTTCCCCCATCCGAGACCCTCAACCTCACAATTTTTTTTCCCAAAAAAAATTCATCTGAGGGGATTTATGAAAGAAATAAACATTCCACTGTGATGCAAACCCGCTCAGGTCTTGAAGAAATGTGAAAAATTGCCTGGCCCTGAAGATTTTCTCCCCTTCCCCCACACGTGGCAGTTTGCCAATTGTCCCCTTTTTTGAATGGAAAAAACTAGAGACTTTGATTATTGCCCCCCAAAGGAGCCCCACTATTACACACGAGGGGATTTCGATGGCAAGGCCGTTTGAAGTGGTGAGGGAAGAGTGGCCCGACCTTACCCCCACCTTATAAACGGTTGCACCTTCCTCTCTTATTCGGAGCAGGGCTCCGCAAGAGAATTTTTGGAAACTGGGTTGCACGGAGTGCGGGGAACTAGGGAAGGTCCCGGGAGCCTCCACAGCGCAAGGCTTTTTGTTTTTTTGCAGCTCAATTTATCCCAGCACTTTTTAAATTTGTTTGGGCATCTTTCCCGGGCCCATCCATTTCCTAGCGGCAACAAGATGTGACTAGCTTTAGGAAACTTTGCGGTTTTTTGTTTTTTTTAGTATATTTTTTACATTATTAGCTCAAAAGGTTTTGTATCATTCAACGCCGGGAAAAAATTGGGTATAGAGCGGCGGTAACTCGCCAGCATTACGACCCGGAAACGACTTTCCCGAAGCAATCCTTTGTTTGCTTCCACAGGGCAAATTTAATTGATTCCAGCGGGTACCCAAAACATCGCGGCAGAGGGGAGGCATTGGGGCGGGGCCCGCTGGGTTGACTTAGGGGGCGCACACCCCCCCCGCTTCCAAATATACTCTTTCTAAGTTCAGACTCTGGTTAAAAAGGTCAACGACTCCGGGGGAAGGATTTTTTTTCCAGAGAGACATCAAGGCTGTAAATACTCTGTTTCACGGAAAATGGGTCTTGGGGATATTCTGTCAAAATCGGTCCAGCCAAAGGGGTTCACAGTTCTCGCTTCTCTCCGGGAAGCAAAAGGGCAGAGGTGTGTGTTTCATGATTAACGATTCATGGTGAAATTTGTAGTAAGATACAGGAACTCAAGTACTTTTTTTCACCTGACCTAGAATACCTCACAAATCAAATGCCAACCGTATTATCTCCCAAGATAATTTTGTTTATAGTCACACCGGTATATCCCCCCTCAAGCCGATACCCACGACATCCCCAAAGAACTTCACTGGACTTTATGCAAACTGGAAACCACATATCCTGAGGCGGCATGTATTGTAGCCGGGAATTTTAACAAAGCCAAATTGGGGACTAGGTGCCGAAGTTCTATCAACAATCGACTGTTGTACTCGTGCTGCTAAAATCCTCGACCATAGCTATACGAACTTCCGGAGGGTTTAAAGCCCCCCCCCAGCCCCTTTCGGCAAATCTGACCATAAATCCTTTTGCTCCTCCCTTCCTATAGGCAGAAACTCAAACAGGAAGAAACCCTTTCTAAGGACATTAAACGCTGGTCTGACCAATCAGAATCCACGGCTTCAAGATTGTTTTGATCACCAGACTGGGATATGTTCCGGGTAGCTTGTGAAAATAATTTAGACGAATACATGAAAGGTGACTGAGTTTATCAGGAAGTGTATAGGAAGTTGTGCCCCTGTGCCATTAAAACCTACCCTAACCAGAAACCGTGGGTAGATGGCAGCATTCGCGCAAAACTGAAAGCGCGAAAACCCCCACATTTAACCATGGCAAGGTGACTGGGAAAATGGCAGAATATAAACAGTGTAGCTACTCACTCCGGAAGGCCAAATTTAAAATTGCAAAAAATCAATATAGAGAACAATGGAGTCGCATTCAAAAGGCTCAGACACAAGACGTATGTGGCGGGTGTAAGACAATCACGGACCCACAAAAGAAACCAGCCACCTCGCCGACACCGACCTCTCACTTCCAGACAGCTCAACATCTTCTTGCCACTTTGAGGATAACCAGTGCCCCGACGAGCCCTTACCAAGGACTTTACTGTGTGCCTCTCCTTTTTCATGGCCGACGTGAGTAAGACATTTAAAGCATGTTAACCCCCGCATGGCTGCCGGCCCAGATGGCATCCCTAGCCGCGTCCCCAGAACATGCGCAGACCAGCTGGCTGGTGTGTTTATGGACATATTCAATCTCTCCCTTTCCCCGTCTGCTGTTCCCATATGCTTCAAAATGGCCACCATTGTTCCTGTACCCAAGAAAGCAAAGGTAACTGAACTAAATGACTATCTCCCCCCGTAGCACTCACCTCTGTCATAATGAAATTTCTTTGAGAGACTAGTCAAATCATATCACCTCTACCTTACCTGTCACCCTAGACCCCCTTTTAATTTGCTTACCGCCCCAATAGATATCCACAGATGATGCAATCGCAATCACACTGCACACTGCCCTATCCCCTCTGGACAAGAGAAATCCTATGTAGAATGCGTTCATTGACTATAGCTCCATTCAACACCATAGTACCCTCCAAGCTCACATTAAGCTCGATGCCCCTGGGTCTGAACCCCCCCTGTGCAACTGGTCCGGCTCCGATGGCCGCCCCCATGGTGGG